>JAXCGZ010005826.1:40000-72500 GCA_037179515.1 Halocaridina rubra
GAATTTCCTACACCAACATGTAATGGAACCAACAAGGGCCAGAGGTGGGGATGAGCCATCACTACTTGATCTAGTGTTCACAGATAATGTGTTGGATATTGAAAATATTGAGTATGAACCACCAATTGGAAAGAGTGACCACTGTGTGTTGTTGATGGAGTATATCAATGAAGATATTCTTCCTGAGAGTAGAGGCACTGAGGACATGAGGAGGAACTATCGGAAAGGAGATTACATCAAAATGAATGAGCTTTTTGCAGTTATTGACTGGAGAACCTTATTTTACAACAAATTCTTTTGTGAGAAATATGGGAAGATAGTAGATTGCTGCATACCTGTCACCAAAGTAGGTGTAATTCATGCCAGAGAGAAATGGTTCGATAATGGGTGTAAAAGAGCTAAGGAGTGGAGAGACAAATGCTGGAAAAGGTATAGGAGGAGAAAAAACATAAATGCCTGGCAAACCAACAAAAGAGCAAGAAATGACTACCTAAGTAAAAGGAGAGAGGCAGAGAGAGACTATGAGAGGGACATCACCAGGTAGGCTAAAGAAAATCCCAAGCTTTTCCACAGCTTTATCAGAGGAAAACTGAATGTAAAAGAACAGGTTTTAAGGCAAAAGAGAGCGGATGGAAGCATCACTGAGACGGATGAAGAGATCTGCAAAGAATTGAATAAGGAGTTTCAGTCAGTATTTACAGTAGAAAATACCCCATCCCCTCAGATTGCAGTGATAGAAGCTCAAGGGCCAGTATTAGAGAACATCAACCTTACAGCCACAGAGGTATGCAAAGCGCTGATGGATTTAGATGTTCATAAAGCTACAGGTCCTGATGACATATCCCCTCATGTGCTTAAAAAATGCTCAAACACAATATCAGTGGCACTAAGTATCATATTTAAGGAGTCACTGGAGTCGGGGGAGATTCCAAGATGCTGGAAACAAGCAAATGTGATACCTATCTTCAAAAAGGGAAGGAGGGATACGGCTCTGAACTATAGACCAGTTTCCTTGACCAGCATAGTTTGCAAACTTATGGAGAAACTACTAAGGAAACATATCTCTCTTCACTTGGAATCCTTCAACTTTTTGTCAGTGAGGCAACATGGCTTCAGAGAAGGTAGATCAACAGTAACAAACTTATTAGAATTTTATGATGAGGTAAGCCAAATCTTACAGGAAAGAGAGGGCTGGGCAGATTGCATATTCCTAGACTTCCAGAAAGCGTTTGACACTGTTCCACATGGGAGACTTATTAGGAAGCTGCAATCAATGGCTAGAATAGGTGGAAATGTTTTGGAATGGATAAAAACTTACTTAGAAGGAAGGGAACAGAGGGTTAGAGTAAGACACTCAGTGTCTGAATGGAGAAGAGTTAGTAGTGGAGTTCCACAGGGTTCAGTTTTAGGGCCACTTTTGTTCCTTGTATATGTAAATGACCTACCAGAGTCTGTAAATTCATTCATGAATATGTTTGCAGATGATGCAAAGATTGTGAAGAAAGTAAAAAACGAGAACAATGGTAGAGAACTTCAGGAGGATCTAAATAATCTGCATGAGTGGTCAGAAAAGTGGCTAATGAAATTGAATACTTCAAAATGTAAGGTAATGAGAATTGGTACAAGTGCAAGAAGGCCCAATTTGACTACTCGGTGGCTGGAGTACAACTTCAAGAGACAGAAAATGAGAGAGATCTAGGAGTAAACATACTGGCAGATTTGTCTTCAGAAATACATATAAGTGGTATGGTAAGGGCAGCATATGCATTCTTATCAAATGTAAGGGTAGCCTTCAGGCACATGGACAAGGAAATGTTCAGAAATATTTATGTAACCTTTGTGAGGCCAAAACTCGAATATGCAGCCCCCTTTTGGAATCCGCACTTGAAAAAGCACATAGCTAAGCTTGAAAAAGTTCAAAGACATGCCACGAAACTGGTTCCAGAAATACGCAATCTCAGTTATGAAGAGAGGCTGAGGGAATTAGACTTACCATCACTTGAAGCTAGAAGAGTGAGGGGGGATATGGTGACAGTCTTTAAATACCTTCGTGGTTATGATAGAGTGGATAGGGATCGATATTTTGATATGGCTGGCTCTAGAACTAGAGGTCATAGTTTGAAGCTTCGTTAGAAAACTTCTTTGCAGGATGTAAGGAAATAGTTTTTCAGTGTAAGAGTAGTTGATAATTGGAATTGGCTAAGCGAGGAGGTAGTTAATGCTATCTCAATCCATAGTTTTAAGGACAGGTATGATAAGTATCACTAAGTATAAAATGGAACCGATCAGGAGACGTTAAGATACGAGCTTTGGGATCTTTCCCGTAAACACAATTAGGTAATCACAATTAGGTAATCACACGGAAGGCATTAGAAAACACACAATCAGTATCTCGAATTTTTCCTAGTGGTTTTGTGTGACCAAGACTTAAGTATAAAACATAAAAAAAAATCCCTATATAAGAGATTCTGCAAAGTATTGTGAGTAAAAAAATATATATTTGTAGTTAACGAGACTGTCCTAAATATTAAAAGAAAAAATGTAGAATACTTTTGAGATGGGAAAGAGAATAAGCAGTCCTGTCCTGCCTTGAAGGAAGTTTAGAAGAGTTGCCAGAGGCAAAGACATCACATCACATTACCTAATTTTTTGTGTAAATTGGGGAAAGCTATTACAGCCATTTACCTGATCCTCTGGTTCCATATATTGTTAAAATCAATATCCTTTTCATTTATGTTAACTTGGTTGTTAGTTTGATACACGAAATAATTGAATAATTAAATAAATGCGAAAAATTCACCTGTCAACAGTACTGAGTGAAGGTGTCAAGTAGCACAGCTGTCTTATTTTTTATTTTTTTGCTTTCTCTTTTATTATTTTTGTATTTTGTATAAACTGAGTAAAATTTAAAGTCTGATCCTGTGATAACATACCTTGGTTCAAAAATGATTAATATTTTTTTTTTTCTGAAATGACCAGTTTATCAGTTAAAAAGAGTAGACAGCAGAAACCGGTGAATGTCTCCTCAGATTCAAATTGGAATTTTCCTTCAAGTAGACTTTTGTTTTGCATTTCCCCCCCTCAAATTAACAAAGTCAAATTTTAAGTTAAAATGGAACATGATGCCATGAAAACTTCCTTTGCTGATGTACTAAAGGGGAATGAAGCAGTAAAAGAGGCTATGAGGGTGGTGGTACTGGAAAACATACAAACAGTTGACTATAAAGAAACAGTAATAAAAAAAATGGAAGACGTTGTGATGGAAAGGGCAAATCCACTGATTAAACAGGCACTTGATAAAGAGAAGACAGTGGTAATCTCAGGCATAAGCAAATCCCAAGAGCCAACATGGCAGGGGAAACTTGAAGAATATAAAGCTAGGGTTGTAGACCTGATAAGAAAACTTGGAATAGTGAGGGTATTGAGGATATTGTAAACATTCACCAACTAGGAAAATATTCTAGGGAGGGAAAGCAGAGACCAGCAAAAGTAAACTTTCAGGAAGGAGACACATGTAGAGAAATATTGATGAGGAAAAAAGTCTGAAAGACCTTCAAGAATTGAAATAAGTGTTCATTAGATTAAACAGAACACAGGAAGAGATGGAAAGGATAAAAAACTTGTTGCAAGAGGCTAGAAGGTTAAATGAGGAAATAAATGAAGAAGAGAAGAAAAATAATCATTTCAGAGGTCTTCCAGACAAAGGGGAGATAAAGAAGATAATGACAGAAGATCAGGGGATGGGGCCTCATTAAGGTTGTTATACACAAATGCTGGTGGATTAGTTGGTAAGACACTAGAATTAAAAGATAGGATTCACAACAGTAAGGAAAATATAGTAGCAATTACAAAGATTAAGTTGAGAGAGGACATAAACAGTGTCACAGTTTTTTCTAAGGGCTTCAGAATGTTAAGAGTTGAAAGATCTGAGAGGACTGGTGGAGGGATAGCACTGCTCATAAGTGAAAGGATTCAGGTTGAAGAAATAAACTCGGCCATAGAAAGTGAGTTCAAGGAGTTTCTTGTTGGTCGCATAAATACTATGTCAGAGAGCATTATAATAATTGTTGTATATAACCCACCAAGGAATCAACATAAGTTAGAAGTTGATGCGGGAGGTCATATAGGTACTATTGAAGCCATAAACTCAGTTGTTAGCATGGCAATGGAGAGAAAATGCAGGGTTTTGATTATGGGAGATTTTAATCATAAAGAGATAGATTGGATTAATTTTGACCCACACAGTGGTGAGGACTCATTCAGGGCAAGATTCCTATATTGCGTACAAGGGAATTTTCTACACCAACATGTAATGGAACCAACGAGGGCCAGGAGCAGGGATGAGCCATCTCTACTTAATCTGGTATTCATGGATAACGTGTTGGCTATTGAAAAAATGAGTATGAACCACCAATTGGAAAGAGAGATCACTGTGTGTTGTTGATGGAGTATATCATTGAAGATGTTCTGCCTTAGAGTAGAGGCACTGAGGACATGAGGAGGTACTATCCCAAATGAGAGTACATAAAAATGATTGATCTTTTTGTAGTTATTAACTTGAGGACCTTATTTTATGACAAATCTGTAAAGAAAAGTGCGGCATCTTTTGTGAGAAATATGGGAAGATAGTAGATTTTTGCATACCTGTCACCAAAGTAGGTGTAATTCATACCAGAGAGAAATGGGTCCATAATGAGTGTAAATGAGCTAAGGAGTGGAGAGACAAATGCTGGAAAAGGTATAGGAGGAGGAAAAGCATAAATGCTTGGCAAACCTACAAAAGAGCAAGAAATGATTACCTAAGTAAAAGAAGAGAGGCAGAGAGAGACTATGAAAGGGACATCACCAGGAAGGCTAAAGAAAATCCCAAGCTTTTCCACAGCTTTATCAGAGGAAAACTGAAGGTAAAAGAGTAGCTTTTAAGGCTTATGAGAGCGGATGGAAGCATCACTGAGACGGATGAAGAGATTTGCAAAGACTTAAACAAGGAGTTTCAGTCAGTATTTACAGTAGAAAATATCCCATCCCCTCAGATTGCAGAGATAAAAGCTCATGGGCCGGTATTACAGAACATCATCCTTTCAGCCACAGAGGTATGCAAAGCATTGATGGTGTTAGCTGTTCATAAAGCTACAGGTCCTCATGATATATCCCCTCATGAACTGAAAAAATGCGCAAGCTTAATATCAGTGGCACTAAGTATCATATTTAAGGAGTCACTGGGGTCGGGGGAGATTCCAAGATGCTGGAAACAAGCGAATATGATACCTATCTTCAAAAAGGGGAGGGATACGGCTCTAAACTATAGACCAGTTTCCTTGACCAGCATGGTGTGCACAGTTATGGAGAAACTACTAAGGAAACATATCTCTTTTCTCTTGGAATCCTTCAACATTTTGTCAGTGAGAAAACATGGTTTCAGAGAAGGTAGATCAACAGTAACAATCTTATTAGAAATTTATGATGAGGTAAGCCGAATCTTACAGGAAAGAATGGGTTGGGCAGATTGCATATTCCTAGACTTCCAGAAAGCAATGGTTAGAATTGGAGGAAATGTATTGGAATGGATAAAAACTTACTTAGAGGGAAAGGAACAGAGGGTTTGAGTATGACACTCTGTGTCTGAATGGAGAAGAGTTATTAGTGGAGTTCAACAGGGTTCAGTTTTAGGGCCACTTTTGTTTCTTGTATATGTAAATGATCTACCAGGGTGTGTAAACGAGAACAATGGTAGAGAACTTCAGGAAGATCTAAATAAGCCTGCATGAGTGGTCAGAAAAGTGGCTAATGAAATTCAATACTTCAAAATGTAAGGTAATGAGAATGGGTACAAATATTGTTCAAAACCTTGAATAGAGAAAAGGGGGAAGGGAGTGCAAGTGAAAAGTTTGTGGCTAGTAGGGGTTGATTTAATTGTTTGAAGGCTTGTGTTAATTTGCATAATATAAGAGTGCATTGTGAAGCTGCTAGTGGTGATGAGGAAGCAGCAAAAATGTTTCCTATTGTGTCTGTTGAGATAATAAGGGAGGGGAGTTACTGTACCAAACAGGTATTTAATGTGGATGAGACTGGCTTATTCTGAAAGCGTATGCCTAGTCGCAAATACATTACCAAGGAGGGGTAGACAGCACCAGGCCATAAAGTCAGGAAGGAGAGACTGACTTGGCTTTTGGGGGCTAATGCTGCTGGAGACTGTAAGCTGAAGCCCTTGTTGGTTTATTTGGCAGAAAACCCAAGGGCATCTGAAAGGGTCAACTGCCAGTCATCTGGAAGTCAGACAATGTAGTAGGTTGGCTCATGGCACCAGTCGCCTGTTGCGATACTACTGCTGAAGGTTTTTTGAACTTAAATAGGTCTGTCCAGGACAGTTCGATGTTAAGTCTTCCTTCAGTTACGGTTCTTTTTCTATGCCTACAGTTACACTGAATATTCTTGGATATTAATTACACATCTTTTATTATCCCTTCACATCTGACAAGTCGCTGCACTCTCCATCTCTGTTTCTCTTTACTTTATGTATTCTTCGTGCCCAGGCCTGATGAGGGCTGTTTTATTTTATATTTTTTCTGGCCTGTCCTGGTGTCACAATCATAAAAAAAAAAAAAAATGCCCAAAAAGGCCCAAGCTTGACTACTCATTGGCAGGAGTAGAATTTCAAGAGACAGAGAATGAGAGAGATCTAGGAGTAAACATACTGACCGACTTTTCCCCAGAAATGCATATAAATGGAATAGTAATGGAAGCATAAGCTCTCTTAGCAAAAGTAAGGTAGCATTCAGGCACATGGACAAGGCAATGCTCAGAAATATTTGTAACCTATGTGAGGCCAGAAATTGAATATGCAGCCCCTTTTGGAATCCACACTTGAAAAAGCAAGTAATTTATCTTGAAAAAGTACAAAGACATGCCACGAAACTGGTGCCAGAAATACGCAATCTCAGTTATGATGAGAGGCTGAGGGAATTAAACTTACCATCACTCGAAGCTAGAAGATTGAGGGGGATATGGTGACAGTCTTTATATTCCTTCTTAGTTATGATAGAGTGGATAGGTATCGATATTTTTATATGGCTGCACTAGAACTAGAGGTCAGAATTTAAAGCTTCGCAAGAAAATTTCTATGCAGGATGTAAGGAAATACTTTTTTTAGTGTAAGAGTAGTTGATAATTGGAATTAGCTAAGCGAGGAGGTAGTTAATGCTAACTCAACCCATAGTTTTAAGGACAGGTACGATAAGTATCACTAAGTACAAAATGGAAACGATATGGAGACAGTAAGATACGAGCAAGCCTACAAAAGAGCAAGAAATGACTACCTAAGTAAAAGGAGAGAGGCAGAGAGAGATTATGAGAGGGACATCACCAGGAAGGCTAAAGAAAATCCCAAGCTTTTCCACAGCTTTATCAGAGGAAAACTGAAGGTAAAAGAACAGGTTTTAAGGCTAAAGAGAGCGGATGGAAGCATCACTGAGACGGACGAAGAGATCTGCAAAGAATTGAACAAGGAGTTTCAGTCAGTATTTACAGTAGAAAATACCCCACCCCCTCAGATTGCAGTGATAGAAGCTCAAGGGCCGGTATTAGAGAACATCAACCTTACAGCCACAGAGGTATGCAAAGCGCTGATGGATTTAGATGTTCATAAAGCTACAGGTCCTGATGACATATCCCCTCATGTGCTTAAAAAATGCGCAAACACAATATCAGTGGCACTAAGTATCATATTTAAGGAGTCACTGGAGTCGGGGGAGATTCCAAGATGCTGGAAACAAGCAAATGTGATACCTATCTTCAAAAAGGGAAGGAGGGATACGGCTCTGAACTATAGACCAGTTTCCTTGACCAGCATAGTTTGCAAACTTATGGAGAAACTACTAAGGAAACATATCTCTCTTCACTTGGAATCCTTCAACTTTTTGTCAGTGAGGCAACATGGCTTCAGAGAAGGAAGATCAACAGTAACAAACTTATTAGAATTTTATGATGAGGTAAGCCAAATCTTACAGGAAAGAGAGGGCTGGGCAGATTGCATATTCCTAGACTTCCAGAAAGCGTTTGACACTGTTCCACATGGGAGACTTATTAGGAAGCTGCAATCAATGGCTAGAATAGGTGGAAATGTCTTGGAATGGATAAAAACTTACTTAGAAGGAAGGGAACAGAGGGTTAGAGTAAGACACTCAGTGTCTGAATGGAGAAGAGTTAGTAGTGGAGTTCCACAGGGTTCAGTTTTAGGGCCACTTTTGTTCCTTGTATATGTAAATGACCTACCAGAGTGTGTAAATTCATTCATGAATATGTTTGCAGATGATGCAAAGATTGTGAAGAAAGTAAAAAACGAGAACAATGGTAGAGAACTTCAGGAGGATCTAAATAATCTGCATGAGTGGTCAGAAAAGTGGCTAATGAAATTCAATACCTCAAAATGTAAGGTAATGAGAATGGGTACAAGTGCAAGAAGGCCCAAGCTTGACTACTCGGTGGCTGGAGTACAACTTCAAGAGACAGAAAATGAGAGAGATCTAGGAGTAAACATACTGGCAGATTTGTCTCCAGAAATACATATAAATGGCGTAGTAAGGGCAGCATATGCATTCTTATCAAATGTAAGGGTAGCCTTCAGGCACATGGACAAGGAAATGTTCAGAAATATTTATGTAACCTATGTGAGGCCAAAACTCGAATATGCAGCCCCCTTTTGGAATCCGCACTTGAAAAAGCACATAGCTAAGCTTGAAAAGGTTCAAAGACATGCCACGAAACTGGTGCCAGAAATACGCAATCTCGGTTATGATGAGAGGCTGAGGGAATTAGACTTGCCATCACTCGAAGCTAGAAGAGTAAGGGGGGATATGGTGACAGTCTTTAAATTCCTTCATGGTTATGATAGAGTGGATAGGGATCGATATTTCGATATGGCTGGCTCTAGAACTAGAGGTCATAGTTTGAAGCTTCGTAAGAAAACTTGTTTGCAGGATGTAAGGAAATACTTTTTCAGTGTAAGAGTAGTTGATAATTGGAATTCGCTAAGCGAGGAGGTAGTTAATGCTATCTCAATCCATAGTTTTAAAGACAGGTATGATAAGTATCACTAAGTCTAAAAATGGAACCGATCAGGAGACGGGAAGATACGAGCTTTGGGCTCTTTCCCGTAAACAAAATTAGGTAATCACAATTAGGTAATCACACACACACACAAAGTCTAAAAAACCATCAAGAATTCAAAGAAGTGTTCATTAGACGATACAAAACACACAAAGAGATGGGAAAGATAAAAAACTTGTTGCAAGAAGCAAGAAGGTTAAATGAGGAAAGAAATGAAGAAGAAAAGAAAAATGTTCATTTCAGACTTCTTCCAGACAAAGGGGAGGTAAAGAAGATGACAGAAGATCAGGGGATGGGGCCTCATTAAGATTGTTATACACAATGCTGATGGATTAGCTAGTAAGGCAGTAGAATTAAAAGATAGGATTCACAATAGTAAGGCAGATATAGTAGCAATTACAGAGACTAAGTTGAGTGAGGACATAAACAGTGTCACAGTTTTTTCTAAGGGCTTCAGAATATTTAGGGTTGAAAGATCTGAGAGGACTGGTGGAGGGATAGCACTGCTCATAAGTGAAAGGATTCAGGTTGAAGAAATAAACTTGGCTATAGGAAGTCAGTTCAAGGAATTTCTTGTTGGTCGCATAAATACTGGGTCAGAGAGCATTATAATAACTGTTGTATATAACCCACCAAGGAACCAGAATAGGTTAGAAGTTAATGAGGAAAGTCATATAGGTACTGTTGAAGTCATAAACTCAGTTGTTAACATGGCATGGGAGAGAATATGTAGGTTTTTAATTATGGGAGATTTTAATCATAAAGAGATAGATTGGATAAATCTTGACCAACACAGTGGTGAGGACTCATTCAGGACAAGATTCCTAGATTGTGTGCAAGGGAACTTCCTACACCAACATGTAATGGAACCAACGAGGGCCAGGGGTGGGGCTGAGCCATCACTACTTGATCTAGTATTCACAGATAATGTGTTGGATATTGAAAAAAATGAGTATGAACCACCAATTGGAAAGACTGACCACTGTGTGTTGTTGATGGAGTATATCACTGAAGATATTCTGCCTGAGAGTAGAGGCACTGAGGACATTAGGAGGAACTATCGGAAAGGAAATTACATCAAAATGAATGAGCTTTTTGCAGTTATTGACTGGAGAACCTTATTTTACAACAAATCTGTGCAAGAAATGTATGACATCTTTTGTGAGACATATGGGAAGATAGTAGATTGCTGCATACCTGTCACCAAAGTAGGTGTAATTCATGTCAGAGAGAAATGGTTCGATAATGAGTGTAAAAGAGCTAAGGGGTGGAGAGACAAATGCTGGAAAAAGTATAGGAGGAGAAAAAACATAAATGCCTGGCAAACCTACAAAAGAGCAAAAAATGATTTCCTAAGTAAAAGAAGAGAGGTAGAGAGAGTATCTATGAGAGGGAAATCACCAGGAAGACTAAAGACAATCCCAAGCTTTTCCATAGCTTTATCAGAGGGAAACTGAAGGCAAAAGAACAGGTTTTAAGGCTTAAGAGAGCGGATGGAAGCATCACTGAGACGGACGAAGAGATCTGCAAAGAATTGAACAAGGAGTTTCAGACAGTATTTACAGTAGAAAATACCCCACCCCCTCAGATTGAAGAGATAGAAGCTCAAGGGCCGGTATTAGAGAACATCAACCTTTCAGCCACATAGGTATACAAAGCGCTGATGAAGTTAGATGTTCATAAAGCTACAGGTCCTGATGATATATCCCCTAATATACTTTAAAAATGCGCAAACTTAATATCAGTGGCACTAAGTATCATATTTAAAAGGTCACTGGAGTCAGGGGAGATTCCAAGATTGCAAACGTGATATCTATCTTCAAAAAGGGAAGGAGAGATACGGCTCTGAACTATAGACCAGTTCCCTTGATCAGCATAGTTTGCAAAGTTATGGAGAAACTACTAAGGAAACATATCTCTCTTCACTTGGAATCCTTCAACTTTTTGTCAGTGAGGCAACATGGCTTCAGAGAAGGTAGATCAACAGTAACAAACTTATTAGAAATTTATGATGAGGTAAGCCGAATCTTACAGGAAAGAGAGAGCTGGGCAGATTGCATATTCCTAGACTTCAAGAAAGCATTTGACACTGTTCCACATGGATAACTGACTAGGAAGCTGCAAGCAATGGCTAGAATAGGTGGAAATGTCTTGGAATTGATAAAAACTTACTTAGAAGGAAGGGAACAGAGGGTTAGAGTAAGACACTCAGTGTCTGAATGGAAAAGGGTTAGTAGTGGATTCCACAGGGTTTAGTTTTAGGGCCACTTTTGTTCCTTGTATATGCAATTGACCTACCAGAGTCTGTAAATTCATCCATGATTATGTTTGCAGATGATGCAAAGATTTTAAAGAAAGTAGGAAACGAGAACAATGGTAGAGAACTTCAGGAAGATCTAAATAGCTGCATGAGTGGTCAGAAAAGTGGCTAATGAAATTCAATACTTCAAAATGTAAGGTAATGAGAATGGGTACAAGTGCAAGAAGGCCCAATTTGACTACTCGGTGACTGGAGTAGAACTTCAAGAGACAGAGAATGAGAGAGGTCTAGGAGTAAACATACTGGCAGATTTGTCTCCAGAAATACATATAAATGGCATAGTAAGGGCAACATATGCCTTCTTATCAAATGTAAGGGTAGCCTTCAGGCACATGGACAAGGAAATGTTCAGAAATATTTATGTAACCTATGTGAGGCCAAAACTCGAATATGCAGCTCCCCTTTGGAATCCACACTTGAAAAAGCACATAACTAAGCTTGAAAAAGTTCAAAGACATGCCACGAAACTGGTGCCAGAAATGCGCAATCCCACTTATGATGAGAGGCTGAGGGAATTAGACTTACCATCACTCGAAGTTAGAAGCTTAAGGGGGGATATGGTGACAGTCTTTAAATTCCTTCATGGTTATGATAGAGTGGATAGGGATCGATATTTTGATATGGCTGGCTCTAGAACTAGAGGTCATATTTTGAAGCATCGTAAGAAAACTTCTTTGCAGGATGTAAGGAAATACTTTTTCAGTGTAAGAGTAGTTGATAACTGAAATTGGCTAAGCGAGGAGGTAGTTAATGCTATTTCAATCCATAGTTTTAAGGACATGTATGATAAGTATCACTAAGTACAAAATGGAACCGATGAGGAGACGGGAAGATACGCGCTTTGGGCACTTTCCCGTAAGCACAATTAGGTAATCACAATTAAGTAATCACACACACACACACACACACACACACACACACACACACATATATATATATATATTTATATATATATATATATATATATATATATATATATATATATATATATATATATATATATATATATATATATATATATATATATATATATATATATATATATATCCGTTCCGGTGTTACGTCATGGACTCCCTTATCAACCAATGGCTAGGACGGTTGCCTTCTTGCGAAGGACTTGTTTTGGCAAATGTATTCCTTACGCTGAGTGCATGCCTTTGCTAACCTCAGACCGTGACGGGGCGCGAACCCTCGACCTGACGCCTCAGAGTCGGAGACGCTACCGACTGAGCCACGGCGACTACACACACACACACACACACAATATATATATATATATATATATATATATATATATATATATATATATATATATATATATATATATATATATATATATATATATATATATATATATATATATATATATATATATATATGTATGTATGTGTGTACTTATGTATGTATATATGTATGTATATATGTCATATGTTATATATTTGCATATTTCTTTTTTCTTTCCTTCATTTGTAATTATTCACCTCTTGCTCCAGGAATGGACTGTCATGAATGCAACAGTAGTTACTTGTATATGCTTTCCTAGATATTACATTGGTTTACATATAAAACTAGAGAAAGTGAACATATTCCATTTAATCTGTAATTAAAATATTGTACAATTTGAACATCAGGTCATCAAGATATGAGTGAGTTTCAGATTTATATTTTGCCGTTGATTCTTCTCTTGTCAATATTTCTCTCTGCGGTTATGACAGAATAGAATATTACATAAAAACAGTAAGTTTGGTATTCACGCAGGTGCCTAATTCCTTGATGAATCAGGTGGATTTTGGTGTAAGTTCAAGTAAGTACCGTGATGCAATAGAAATTTTGATGAAATGTCATCTGTATATTTGCTCAGCTAATGGTTGCCTTAGTAAATATAGTAAGAAGGGTTATAATATTCCTTATAAATTTTGTTAGCACTATATAGCTGTCTTTTCTTACTATAGACAACTTTCAAGTATCATAAGAAAAATTATGCTATTATGTAGTTGTCAACAAGGTTTTGGATTCTTCTTAGAGAGTTGAATAGTAATCCTTAATGGTGTGAGTCATCATGGAAGACCTTGACGTGGGTTAATTTGATGTTGGTGGTCTCATCATAGACTCTCCTGTCTGGAATCCTGCGGTCGAAAGGGTATCCCATTGGTTTGCTGTCGGGATAAACTTGACCATGGGAACCACAGTGAGCATGACTTCCTCCATGTTCACTTTCTTCTGCATTATCGTGAGTAGCATCTTCTTTACCATCTGTTATGGCCAAAACCAAGGCGAATTCCATACCATCCCTCTTTCCCTTAGGAAGCAGCATTCTGTTGGGGAGACCGCAAGATCTTTCATAATCGTGGAAGTCATACTTGGTTCCGTCTGCCATAGCTTTATCGGCAGCGTCCATCAAAGTCTGGTAATGTGGAGGGTCTGGAACAGTGACTGTTGACTCTGTAGATTTGCGAGTAACATGATTCTTTCCTGGTTTCACTGAAAATGGACAATAAATAAGATCAGAATAAGTTAAAAAAATATAACAATTAATGTTAAAAGTTAATTGTGTGTATAGCGTGTCATTACTAGAATTGCATTATATAATATTTCCAGTGCAGTAATTTAATAAATATAAATTATAATTATACAAATAAAAGGGACTAAGAATACTTCCTTCGTGTTCTCCTGCGTGTAGAAAAAGCCGACTAAATGGGGTGGAGTGAGGGGACTGGGAATCCCCTCCTCAGTATTTACTTCCCACAAGAAGTCAAGGTAATTTCTTTGACTCAGCCACCCCCTTATAAGGGGGAATATGGCTTAGGTATATGGATGGATGGATGGACAAAAACTAGTAAAGGAAAGAGAGTTATACTTACAAGTTTTCCAGAATTTGTCCATTTCAATACACATCCAGTGTCCATTATCGTAGGTGTATTCAACTTCATTGTTGTCATACTGTGGGCAAAGGAAAATTCTGAAGGTTGCCAGCACATTATCGCCATTATTGTTGGTAACGTCGGCAACATATGAGAACTCCTTGTGATTTAATCGGTGAACGTTAGCTTTGAGATCTACTTCATGGATGCCTGGGGCACTGTCTACAGCATTACGTATATCAAACTCATAGTTTTCAAAGAATGTTTCGAGCTCTCCTTCAATTCCAAGGCTTTCAATATCTATGCCTACAAAATCAAGGTCGTCTCTTGTGTATGGGGGAAGGAAGTCCTTATGTTCTTTAAAGATGTTATCCATATATTTATGAAGTCTGAAGAAGCTAGGATCACGAGTAGCTGTTTCGAAGTGTTCCATAACTCCAGGAGGCATATCATATTTTCCATGGGGATCGCCTTGGCGACCAAGCATAATATGAGCCAAATTGTGAAGCTGACCATAATAATGAACATTTGGGCTGTACATAGATGACTCGATAATATCACCCAATTTATCAATACCTCTTTCGTTCATTATGTCAATATGGGAACCATCTTCAGCTTCAATGTATCCATGAGCAATAGCATCACGTATGCGATTCTCTATGATGAGCATGTCACGAACCCTTGCAATGCCATCAACATCATGGAAATGAATGTTATCAGGACGTGATGGAAATTCTCCACCATACTTGTAGGAGGCATGTGGGGCAAAACCTTCAACAATAGGTTTATCCCAATGAAGCTCATCTACAGGGTCTAGATAATTTGAGAGTCGTTCAGAATCAAATCGAACGGTAAGCTGATGATGAACCCAGAAGAAAAGTTCTCCCTTTCGATCCAAGTGATGCCCATATGAGTCCTCCCACCAGAATGGATAATCAATATGCCAAAATACGTGATGAGTATTCATACCAATGTCTTCTCCAAAGTAGGCCACGCGTTGTTCTCTATTCTTGCTAGTGCCTGTGAATTTCATTTCAAAAACACCTGGAGTGTTAGTCATTTTTGCTGTATACGCCTTTTGGATAACTTCACTGTTTGTGAACATATGAGGAGTAACTTCATACAATGGGGGTAAAATTACACCCTCTCCAAGTGGGCTGTGGCTAACTCCAGCATATACGGCATAGACAAACTGTGCTCCATTCATCCGATTCCTCCAGTAAGCAGCATTTCCTAAGGCACATTCGTGGGTCTTGCACTGCAAAAACACTTTGAAAAGCATAATTGCTTGCTTTCGATGGTTTGCATTGAAAAGAGAGAACCAGTGATCCCTAGGTAGCAGTAAGTTGTCGTTATATTCTATGACCAGTTTGTGAACTGCAGTACCTCCATCACCATACATGGAAGTATCACCCTCAGGATCAAATGATTCTGAAAGTGACTTCATTTCTGGGAATTGGATGGTATCATAGATCTTCCATAGAAGCTGGTTTACATGTTGCTGCCTCTGTTCTACAGGAGGAACTGAAATATAGATTACAGTAAATGAAAGTTATTGCACCTATCTGTTTAAATCATGGCACCCAAATTACCGCAAATCAATCGTTGTTTAAGAGAATACTCATATGTGTTAAATAATTGCATATCATTTAAGCATACTTTCACAGAAAGGAAAAGCAATTCAATATGGTCAAACATGTGTTCAATTTTCCCTATTATATTGACTAGCAAAGTGAATATTATGAAGACTAATATCATAAATATGCAATACTTCCAGAAATATGAAACTTAAGCAGGACTTCACAGCCATTAATCGTAAAAGTACTTAATCAGAGTACATGATATATTAAAAAACTTTAGATATAATTGTATCTTACTAGCACTCTCAATAGCAACTGCAGCAGCAGATGCCACAGTAAGTCCCAAGATGAACAGCTTCATTGTGCTGGGCACTGAAGTTTTCTCTGCAGATGATTTATATACTCCCAAGAACGGACACATGAGTCCAGAGTTCATCATCCAAGCACACTTGTTGTCTGCTTTATCAGAGTCTTTAGTCTTTCTTCAAGACAAAAACTCTGATAATGTCAGTCTATAAATGTTTTGTTGATCATGCAAGGTCAAGAGGATTGTACTAACTGATACCGGCTTTCATTGTACTTATGAATCACCGGTATACAATGAAAACTGTTTATGTTTATTATTTTAGATGATTTTCGTACACTTATGGATGCTGGATTGAAAGACAATGAAAACTAGTTCTCTTTCGAAGTAAATTATTTTTCTCACAAAACACATTATATTAATTTTGCTTAATATTCTCACTTATAGTTCAACATTGTACACATAGATATTTCATTTCTCTAGTTTATATGATTAAATAAAGTACACTCTATAGTAAAATCCATATTTAAAGCAAACGTTATTTGCTGATAATACCAAATATACACGAAACACAACACAGAGATGAGTCATGCCATGAGAAATACTCAAGACGAAACTAGTGATTTAATTAAAAAAAAAAAAAAACTCTATCTCCCTGAGATGCTGAAGAGGTCTTGGTGTTCTGATTAAGAGACGCAACTTATAACTGGCCACAACCTCTTATGTTATCGAAGCCGAGCAGATGAATTTGTACTGTATTTCAAGAAAGATAAATTATTTATTTATTGAAATAACATAAATGGCCTTGTGCAGAAACTAGGCATAGAAAATAAAGCAAATGAATGGGAACTGTTACCCAAGAGAAACTTGTAGAGGATTCTTCACCATAATCGTAATAAATGTGGACCAGTGCTTGTTGCTCAGTATATATATATATATATATATATATATATATATATATATATATATATATATATATATATATATATATATATATATATATATATATATATATATATATATATATATATATATATATATATATATATATATATATATATAGATATATATATATATATATATATATATATATATATATATATATATATATATATATATATATATATATATATATATATATATATATATATATATATATATATATATATATATATATATATATATATATATATATATATATATATATATATATATATATATATATATATATATATTTATATATCATAGTTAGCATTTTGGGTTCATAAGCGTGGACCTGAAATTTCTTTATTATCATAAGGGGCCAAAAGTCATAATATGCAAACTTCTCATGTTTACTCTCTGAGTGGGATGGCAGAGCCAAAATTTTACATTGGGTTCAGAAGGAATACCCAGTTAGCATAAATTTTAAACGTGATGCTAAGAATATCATCAGACCTAGCTAGGTGCATCTAGACAAAGTGCTGTTGCTTCTTCTTTGCAGGAATATTGGATTAATGAAGCTGTTTATTAAAAAACTATCAGAGATGGAGCATGTTTGTTGTACCGGTACCAAATATTTTCACGTTTGTCTGACGCTAAATCGAAAGAATGCATATTTACTGGATCTAATATTAGAAAGATCCTTTTTGAAGCAGAATTTAATGACATAGTGAGCGATCTGAGTAACAATAAGGTTCATAATTTGTTTAGAATTTTTAGAATTTTGTGGTCTACCTATAAGAAGTGCATGGGAACATTAGTGTCGAATTGCACTCTTTGCAATTGCTTTTTTTTTATTTTCCCTGTAAATCTTGGAGCGATTAGTGAGGAATAAGGTGGAAGATTACATCAGGATATCAAGGACGCGGAGAAAAAATATCAGGTACTTTGAAGTATCATAATGGTAGACAACTACTCCTGATTGATTCATACACAAATACAAGGGCCATAATCCCCTTTGAAAAAGATAATTGCCGATTCAGATCACATAGTCATTTACCAGAAAGCTAATTCACCATGTCTCACACATTTTATCTGGGAGAGAGGGTCACCACAATGCCCCCACCACCATGCTACCTGGGTTACCCTCATGGTAACTGGGAAAATATCATTTGCAGTGAGGCCTAGCAGCCAAAGCTACTTTACTTCCATTGTTTCATCGTGGTAGTCCCTTCCCCATGCCCATTCATCACAGTTTACTGCTTTGGGAAAATTGGGGAATCCCTCTGGCCTGGCTGAACAATTCTCAGTCTCCTCCCATCCCAGTCTTTTGCACATTTTCTTCCCTGCTCCACTGACACATATGCACCCAACGCTTTTTTGACCCCATTTATCCATGTCATTCTAGGTTTTCTCCTCAACCTCACGCCACTTACATTCGCTCCTCACACCTTCTTTCAAGTCATTCCTCATTCAGTTCAGACATATGTCCAAACCATCTCTGCATTCTTTGAAGGAATTTAAATAATCTAAGAGATTTCTTTAACACCCTTTCTTTACCTAGCCTCTTTTCTCACTATATTTATTTCCACACACCAATCATGCTTTTCAAATATCTTATCTCAGTTATTTTAGTTAGTTCTTTTCGTAGCCTTTTGCATTCCAAAACACTGCTTTTTACAATGCAGTAGGCACAAAAACTCCCCAATTTTACCCTCAATTTAAATTTATAAATACTTTCTTTTATCACAATTCTTGTCTCAACTAAACATTTAAATGTTTCCTTCACTCTGTGACTCACCTCCGCATTCTTCACAACTCCATTCAGTGCTCCATACTACCCTAGACACTTCATCAATCATCATCCCACTCACTTTCACAGTCAACCTGCCTCCAGCTACATTCCTTGGACTTCTCATAGCTTTACATAAAACAACATTCACCCTTTACATCCTTCTCTCACACATGCTTATTAACTTAGTCACCAGCTGTTGTAATATCCCCTAAGGATCAGCCAATAGCAGTTTGCCTTTTGCAAATATTTTTTTTTGAGTGTGACACCGGGAAAGGCGAAAACTGCCCTTATCAATAAAAGCCTGGGTACGAGAAACACACCAAGATGAAGGAAAAGAAAAAGGTCAGGGACAAGGCAGAGATGAGGTAATGTCTCACAAAGGAAAACGACAGACAGAAAAAACAGTCAAAATACAGAGGACCCAGAGATATGGAGGACTAGGCCCTGAGATGACGATAGATCTGCTTTTTGAAGGATGATAGGTCATAAGAAATAGGAAAGACAGAAGGAGGAAGAGAGTTCCAGAGTCTGGGGGTAGATGGGAAGAAGCAATCGCTGCACCGACCAATCCGCGAGCTACAAATCTCCACACAGTACCTATGAGATGAGGCCGCTTGGTGAGTGTTACGCGGCCTCGGCAGTGGGGGAGGGGTGCAACTCGCCAACTCATCAGAGCAGCAACGAAAGTAGTAGCGATAGAAAAGATAAAGGGGAGATACCTTACGGCGAAGAGAGAGAGAGCTAATTCTAAGCCACTTCATAGCCATCTTGCATCAAGTATCTTTAATACTCCAACCATATACTCATTGAATATCCATAGGGACATTAGAAAACCTTGACACAACCCCACATTCACTTCAACTCTTGCACACTATACTCATTTAAATACTTTTGACTGAATTCCACAAGCCGTATTATTCCTTACAATCATAACACTCCACAATTTTTCTCTATGAAACTTGTCATACGCTTACACTAACACCTCCAAAACCAGAGTCGTTAACAATCTTTACACATGACCCTTCACTCCCTCAGTTTCTCTCCTAATTTCTGTATATAGCTCTCTCCAATACACCTTACCAAGTGCACTTAACAATGCAACTCTTCAAAAATGACAACATTTCTACTTATATCCTTCTCCTTACATAGTTTGACTACTCATGTACTCATCAAATTAATTAGGGCCATCCCTTTAGATAGGCATTCCACTTGATGCTATTGTAACCCTGCTTTTCATTATTTCACTGCCAGTTGTAGATCCTTTCCTATAATTTACCAATCATGTTCCTAACCTATCAGGTGGCCTCGGCAACTCAGTGGTAGAGTGCGATGATTGGGAAGTGGCAAACCTGACAAGAATAGGTTCAATATTGCTGCAGGGCAGTAAAAAATTATCCAGAATAGAAAATCACCTCAGACTTGTCTCTGCCCACCCTTAGTTGAATGGGACTTGATAGAGATGTACAAAAAAGGAAAATAAAAAAGAAAAGGAAAAAGATCTAACCTATCACTGGCATCTTCCTAGCATCTCTCAGAGCTAAAATTGCCACCGCTCTGTTATCCTCCACATTCAATAATTTCTTAAAGTACTCAGTCCATCTCGCTCTCGCCTCCCATTTGTCCAATAGGAACTGCTTATCTGCTCCTATCACTTTATTCTTCCTACCAGAATCACTTCTTTGCACTGTTTTCTCCTTTCAATATAACTTTTTATCATTTTAAATTTTTTTCTCTTACATGCAATGCACTCTCAGTCTTTCTCATTCTTATTCGGTACCTTAATTTTTAGTAATTCTCATCCTACCTCTCTTTTCCTATTTGTCTGTTTTTCTTCCACTCTTAATATCCCTTCAACCAGACTTTTATAAAAATATACCTGCACTCTTTCCTCTCAAGACATTCACATCCAATTATCTTCCACTTACCTTCTTCCCTACCACTACATATGCCATTAATGCTCTTTCAGCTTTTGTACCACCTTCTCTGACTTATTTGCACTTATACACATCTCTCTTTTTGAGCACAGTATTACTATTTACCCTCCATTTATTCCTGAATACCTCTATTCATTTTCTCTCCACTTTGATTTCTTCTCTGGAAGCCATACTTCTCATTGACAACATACATTAACATTTAAATAATTCATCAACACTTATTCATATTGCATTCCAAATTCCTCCACAATCATTTAAATAATTCAAAACCTCTCCTAACTCCTCTCATTTCTAGGACCACATACACTCATGAACACCCAATCTTTTCATTCCAATCTCATTTTTATCCGTATGATCTTTGATGCCAATACCATCCAAACAACCACACACACTCTCACTCACAATAGGGCCACCATCTCTTTCTCACCCTCTCTCGACTCCAGACACTACCTGCTACACTCACAACGTGTTCCAGCTTTCTCTTTCATCTGTATTTCACTTTGTTCTAACACAATTTTTTTTTTATCTCACTAAGATACTACCCATTTCCTCACTTTTACTTTCACTCATTCTAAATGCACCACATGCAGAGACCAAATCACTAGCGTTCTAGCTGGAGTTTTCCTACCGGACTCCCCTCGTGTGCCCTGTCAGTTTGCTGGAGGAATGAATAGAGGGGATATTCCCAGTCCTTTCGCTTTGGTTCATTTAATAATTTTTCACGATAAGTAGGAGAATATGGTGGTGGTAAGATTGTCCCTCAATTCAAGAGAAAGAAAGAAGAAAATTCAGAGTAGAAGAGAAAGTGAAAATGAATTATGGGCAAAGGCTACTCTGTTTGTCACGTGGATTAAACCTACCAAATTCCAATGATTTATGGGGTTGCTTCAGAAAAAGTGTGCAAACGACGGGCCACCAAGCGATTGGTAAGATGTCACAAAGACTAGATCAGGTATTCGTACATAACAGAATAAATGAAGATGCTTGCTTTCTGTTTTTAAAGCCATTTTCAAATAAAAAGAAATATACAACCACTGGATGTTATGATTTTCTTGGGTGTTATAAAAATTCATTTAAATTTTACAGTGAAAGATGATGTGATGGACTCGTTCAATTTTATTTTGGTTAATTATGTTCATAGTTGTCGAAAATGAATATCATTCAGGATTGCAAGGCTATTTTATAACTTAAAGCTTGCATGCATTTTATATATATATATATATATATATATATATATATATATATATATATATATATATATATATATATATATACATATATATATATATATATATATATATATATATATATATATATATATATATATATATATATATACATATATACATATATATATATATATATATATATATATATATATATATATATATATATATATATATATATATATATATATATATATATATATATATATATATATATATATATATATATATGCATATATATATATATATATATATATATATATATATATATATATATATATATATATATATATATATATATATATATATATATATATATATATATATATATATATATATATATATATATATATATATATATATATATATATATATATATATATATATATATATATATATATATATATATATATATATATATATATATATATATATATATATATATATATATATATATATATATATATATATATATATATATATATATATATATATATATATATATATATATATATATATATATATATATATATATATATATATATATATATATATATATATATATATATATATATATATATATATATATATATATATACATACATACATACATATATATATATATATATATATATATATATATATATATATATATATATATATATATATATATATATATATATATATATATATATATATATATATATATATATATATATATATATCACTTCTGTTGAGGTAATGGAGACAGAGGACCCTATTCTGTCCTGTCTGTTTATAGTCCAGAAATCCTCTAGTCGTTGATTTACTAGTGATTTCCCTTGTGAATGGGAGATGTTGCTTAAGCTCAAGTGATGGCTGTGCTGGGATACTGGATCCTATCACTACTTCCTTCATATCTTTGAAGAGTCTCAGGTAAGTACCAGAAAGACTGTTCTTGGTACTCCTAAAGCATAATACACGGCGATGTACTAAAGTACGAAGGGTACATATGTCTTGTGCTTATCTGTACGGAAGTTTTTAGGATACAGGGTTGAATTCTAAAATTATCAAGCTTAATTGTGTGCTTACTGTGCCTCAGTCTGTCTACTCTTGGCTATCTCCATTAATAAAAGTTATTAATTTTTACTTTCTATATTCTCTCATGTCCATGTTCATAGGTTATTTATATGCTAACATTGGATTAGAAATAAAGTAAATTTTCTTGAGATAGACTTAAGCAATGTAAGAATGCATATAGGGACCTCTCAGAGTGAGTAATAATATTTCATATATGCTAACATTGGGTTAGAAATAAAGTAAATTTTCTTGAGATAGACTTAAGCAATGTAAGAATGCATATAGAGACCTCTCTGAGTGAGTAATGATATTATGTTCTCAACTGAGTTGAAGAATATTATTCTTTGTCATTGAATGCATCTGTATATATTCTGATACTCTTCTTGAAACTTTATGAGGTCGGTGAAGGCTTCTTTGCAGTTATATACCGGAGGTATGGTAACTTTATGACTATATTTTAACTCTGTGGTATCGCTTTCTCTGTTTTTATCTGGTAAACACTCATTGAACCATGGAAGGCAGTTGTTGAGGAATTCTTCTATTGGACTTGAACTTTGACTTTATTGAACTGTCCCTTAGAAGAATCAAATGTTGTATCATGCCAATAAGTTTTTCTGACTATTCGTAGAACACAGCATTATATGAGCATTTAAAATCGCAATATTATTAGTTTCTCTCACTGTATGTGCATGGGCTGGGTGGCTAGACAAAAACGTGTTTCTCCAACTTTTTGCTTCCTTCTCCTTTCGATTTATTATTTCTTCGTTCTCCTAATTTTGTGTATATTCATGTTTCTTTGGGTTCATCATCGTGTTGTTATTATGCTTATGAATCAATTATTTAATTACTTATTTAATTAATTTATTTATTCAGTTACATACTTGATTATATTGTTATTGGAGGTATGTACTCGTATATCAGCTGACCAAGAGTCCATCAAACCCAATTACTTGGATCACAATGTTTTAAACCTAATGGTATTATGACTCCCCTTTGCGGTACTAATGTAAAGTTCCTCCTCTGTATTTCAAGCTCTAGACATGACTTTGTGTTGTATTCTTTAATCAGAGCAATAGACTGTATTGTATTTATGGACAGATTTACCCAGAGTTATATTCTTTCCATGATGGAGAGCATGGTGACTAACTTCAGCTTATTCAATTGTTATTGATACACAGGATAAAAATGCTCCTACTCATCATATGAGCTTCTGGTTGTAGTTATTCATTTTCAATTAATTAGAAATAGGCAACATCTACGTTTTACATTTTATTCATATATGTAGATTAAGTCTAGGAGGCGCTTAATGTAATATGGCCTGTGAAAATTTATTCCTATTTTTGTTAATATTTCTTTAATTTTTCGTGCATATTTAGTAAATTAAACAGAACTTTATTATAATAATTGAAGTGCCTAGATAGTTGCTCCCACACACACACACACACACACACACACACACACACACACACACACACACACACACACACACACACACACACACACACACACACACACCAGGAAGGCTAAAGAAAATCCCAAGCTTTTCCACAGCTTTATCAGAGGAAAACTGAAGGTAAAAGAACAGGTTTTAAGGCTAAAGAGAGCGGATGGAAGCATCACTGAGACGGACGAAGATATCTGCAAAGAATTGAACAAGGAGTTTCAGTCAGTATTTACAGTAGAAAATACCCCACCCCCTCAGATTGCAGTGATAGAAGCTCAAGGGCCGGTATTAGAGAACATCAACCTTACAGCCACAGAGGTATGCAAAGCGCTGATGGATTTAGATGTTCATAAAGCTACAGGTCCTGATGACATATCCCCTCATGTGCTTAAAAAATGCGCAAACACAATATCAGTGGCACTAAGTAACATATTTAAGGAGTCACTGGAGTCGGGGGAGATTCCAAGATGCTGGAAACAAGCAAATGTGATACCTATCTTCAAAAAGGGAAGGAGGGATACGGCTCTGAACTATAGACCAGTTTCCTTGACCAGCATAGTTTGCAAAGTTATGGAGAAACTACTAAGGAAACATATCTCTCTTCACTTGGAATCCTTCAACTTTTTGTCAGTGAGGCAACATAGCTTCAGAGAAGGTAGATCAACAGTAACAAACTTATTAGAATTTTATGATGAGGTAAGCCAAATCTTACAGGAAAGAGAGGGCTGGGCAGATTGCATATTCCTAGACTTCCAGAAAGCATTTGACACTGTTCCACATGGGAGACTTATTAGGAAGCTGCACTCAATGGCTAGAATAGGTGGAAATGTTTTGGAATGGATAAAAATTTACTTAGAAGGAAGGGAACAGAGGGTTAGAGTAAGACACTCAGTGTCTGAATGGAGAAGAGTTAGTAGTGGAGTTCCACAGGGTTCAGTTTTAGGGCCACTTTTGTTCCTTGTATATGTAAATGACCTACCAGAGTCTGTAAATTCATTCATGAATATGCTTGCAGATGATGCAAAGATTGTGAAGAAAGTAAAACACGAGAACAATGGTAGAGAACTTCTGGAGGATCTAAATAATCTGCATGAGTGGTCAGAAAAGTGGCTAATGAAATTCAATACTTCAAAATGTAAAGCAATGAGAATGGGTACAAGTGCAAGAAGGCCCAAGCTTGACTACTCGGTGGCTGGAGTACAACTTCAAGAGACAGAAATGAGAGAGATCTAGGAGTAAACATACTGGCAGATTTGTCTCCAGAAATACATATAAATGGCGTAGTAAGGGCAGCATATGCATTCTTATCAAATGTAAGGGTAGCCTTCAGGCACATGGACAAGGAAATGTTCAGAAATATTTATGTAACCTATCTGAGGCCAAAACTTGAATATGCAGCCCCCTTTTGGAATCCGCACTTGAAAAAGCACATAGCTAAGCTTGAAAAAGTTCAAAGACATGCCACGAAACTGGTGCCAGAAATACGCAATCTCGGTTATGATGAGAGGCTGAGGGAATTAGACTTGCCATCACTCGAAGCTAGAAGAGTGAGGGGGGATATGGTGACAGTCTTTAAATTCCTTCATGGTTATGATAGAGTGGATAGGGATCGATATTTCGATATGGCTGGCTCTAGAACTAAAGGTCATAGTTTGAAGCTTCGTAAGAAAACTTGTTTGCAGGATGTAAGGAAATACTTTTTCAGTGTAAGAGTAGTTGATAATTGGAATTGGCTAAGCGAGGACGTAGTTAATGCTACCTCAATCCATAGCTTTAAGGACAGGTACGATAAGTATCACTAAGTCTAAAATGGAACCGATCAGGAGACGGGAAGATACGAGCTTTGGGCTCTTTCCCGTAAACACAATTAGGTAATCACAATTAGGTGATCACACACACACACACACACACACACACACACACACACACACACACCACACACACACACACACACACACACACACAATGGTAGAGAACTTCAGGAGGATCTAAATAATCTGCATGAGTGGTCAGAAAAGTGGCTAATGAAATTCAATACTTCAAAATGTAAGGTAATGAGAATGGGTACAAGTGCAAGAAGGCCCAAGCTTGACTACTCGGTGGCTGGAGTACAACTTCAAGAGACAGAAAATGAGAGAGATCTAGGAGTAAACATACTGGCAGATTTGTCTCCAGAAATACATATAAATGGCATAGTAAGGGCAGCATATGCATTCTTATCAAATGTAAGGGTAGCCTTCAGGCACATGGACAAGGAAATGTTCAGAAATATTTATGTAACCAATGTGACGCCAAAACTCGAATATGCAGCCCCCTTTTGGAATCCGCACTTGAAAAAGCACATAGCTAAGCTTGAAAAAGTTCAAAGACATGCCACGAAACTGGTGCCAGAAATACGCAATCTCAGTTATGATGAGAGACTGAGGGAATTAGCCTTACCATCACTCGAAGCTAGAAGAGTGAGGGGGTATATGGTGACAGTCTTTAAATTCCTTCATGGTTATGATAGAGTGGATAGGGATCGATATTTTGATATGGCTGGCTCTAGAACTAGAGGTCATAGTTTGAAGCTTCGTAAGAAAACTTGTTTGCAGGATGTAAGGAAATACTTTTTCAGTGTAAGAGTAGTTGATAATTGGAATTCGCTAAGCGAGGAGGTAGTTAATGCTATCTCAATCCATAGTTTTAAGGACAGGTATGATAAGTATCACTAAGTCTAAAATGGAACCGATCAGGAGACGGGAAGATACGAGCTTTGGGCTCTTTCCCGTAAGCACAAATAGGTAATCACAATTAGGTAATCACACACACACACACACACACACACACACACACACACACACACACACACACACACACACACACACACTTACTTAGAAGGAAGGGAACAGAGGGTTAGAGTAAGACACTCAATGTCTGAATGGAGAAGAGTTAGTAGTGGAGTTCCACAGGGTTCAGTATTAGGGCCACTTTTGTTCCTTGTATATGTAAATGACCTACCAGAGTCTGTAAATTCATTCATGAATATGTTTGCAGATGATGCAAAGATTGTGAAGAAAGTAAAAAACGAAAACAATGATAGAGAACTTCAGGAGGATCTAAATAATCTGCATGAGTGGTCAGAAAAGTGGCTAATGAAATTCAATACTTCAAAATGTAAGGTAATGAGAATGGGTACAAGTGCAAGAAGGCCCAAGCTTGACTACTCAGTGGCTGGAGTACAACTTCAAGAGACAGAAAATGAGAGAGATCTAGGAGTAAACATACTGGCAGATTTGTCTCCAGAAATACATATAAATGACATTCTTATCAAATGTAAGGGTAGCCTTCAGGCACATGGACAAGGAAATGTTCAGAAATATTTATGTAACCTATGTGAGGCCAAAACTCGAATATGCAGCCCCCTTTTGGAATCAGCACTTGAAAAAGCACATAGCCAAGCTTGAAAAAGTTCAAAGACATGCCACGAAACTGGTGCCAGAAATGCGCAATCTCAATTATGATGAGAGACTGAGGGAATTAGACTTACCATCACTTGAAGCTAGAAGAGTGAGGGGGGATATGGTGACAGTCTTTAAATTCCTTCATGGCTATGATAGAGTGGATAGGGATCGATTTTTTGATATGGCTGGCTCTAGAACTAGAGGTCATAGTTTGAAGCTTCGTAAGAAAACTTCTTTGCAGGATGTAAGGAAATACTTTTTCAGTGTATGAGTAGTTGATAATTGGAATTCGCTAAGCGAGGAGGTAGTTAATGCTATCTCAATCCATAGTTTTAAGGACAGGTATGATAAATATCACTAAGTATAAAATGGAACCGATGAGGAGACGGGAAGATACGAGCTTTGGGCTCTTTCCCGTAAACACAATTAGGTAATCACACACACACACACACACACACACACACACACACACACACACCACACACACACACACACACACACACACACACACACACACACATAAAGCTACAGGTCCTGATGACATATCCCCCTCATGTGCTTAAAAAATGCTCAAACTCAATATCAGTGGCACTAAGTATCATATTTAAAAAGTCACTGGAGTCATGGGGAGATTCCAAGATGCTGGAAACAAGCAAATGTGATACTTATCTTCAAAAAGGGAAGGAGGGATACGGCTCTGAACTATAGACCAGTTTCCTTGACCAGCATAGTTTGCAAAGTTATGGAGAAACTACTAATGAAACATATCTCTCTTCACTTGGAATCCATCAATTTTTTGTCAGTGAGGCAACATGGCTTCAGAGAAGGTAGATCAACAGTAACAAACTTATTAGAATGTTATGATGAGATAAGCCGAATCTTACAGTAAAGAGAGGGCTGGGCAGATTGCATATTCCTAGAATTCCAGAAAGCGTTTGACACTGTTCTACATGGGAGACTTATTAGGAAGCTGCAAGCAATGGCTAGAATAGGTGGAAATGTCTTGGAATGGATAAAAACTTACTTATAAGGAAGGGAACAGAGGGTTAGAGTAAGACACTCAGTGTCTGAATGGAGAAGAGTTAGTAGTGGATTTCCACAGGGTTCAGTTTTAGGGCCACTTTTGTTCCTTGTATATGTAAATGACCTACCAGAGTCTGTAAATTCATTCATGAATATGTTTGCAGATGATGCAAAGATTGTGAAGAAAGTAAGAAACGAGAACAATGGTAGAGAGCTTCAGGAAGATCTAAATAGTCTGCATGAGTGGTCAGAAAAGTGGCTAATGATATTCAATACTTCAAAATGTAAGGTAATGAGAATGGGCACAAGTGCAAGAAGGCCCAAGCTTGACTACTCGGTGGCTGGAGTACAACTTCAAGAGACAGAAAATGAGAGAGATCTAGGAGTAAACATACTGGCAGATTTGTTTCCAGAAATACATATAAATGGCATAGTAAGGGCAGCATATGCATTCTTATCAAATGTAAGGGTAGCCTTCAGGCACATGGACAAGGATATGTTCAGAAATATTTATGTAACCTATGTGAGGCCAAAACTCGAATATGCAGCCCCCTTTTGGAATCCACACTTGAAAAAGCACATAGCTAAGCTTGAAAAAGTTAAAAGACATGCCGCGAAACTGGTGCCAGAAATACGCAATCTCAGTTATGATGAGAGACTGAGGGAATTAGACTTACCATCACTCGAAGCTAGAAGACTGAGGGGGAATGTGGTGACAGTCTTTAAATTCCTCCATGTTTATGATAGAGTGGATATAGATCGATATATTGATATGGCTGGCACTAGAACTAGAAGTCATAGTCTGAATCTTCGTAAGAAAACTTCTTTGCAGGATGTAAGGAAGCTCTTATTTAGTGTAAGAACAGATGATAATTGGAATTGACTAGGCGAGGAGGTAGTTACTGCTAACTCATTCCATAGTTTTAAGGACAAGCATGAAAAGTATCACTATGTACGAAATGGAACCAATCAGGAGACGGAAAGTCACGAGCTTGTTGCTCTTTCCAGTAAGCACAGTTAGGTAATTACAATTAAGTAATTACACACACACACACACACACACACACACACACACACACACACACACACACACACACACACACACATATATATATATATATATATATATATATATATATATATATATATATATATATATATATATATATATATCTTTATCAAAATTTTGTAAAGTTTTGGCACCAGTAGTAGCTTATGAAAAAATTGTTTCAGTTACAAGAAGATTTGGCATACAAAATATCAGTGAAAATAATTTATTTGTTTTCTTCTGATTGTGTATATCATAGTCAGTGTTTATATAAGAATGGTGCAAGTGTAAGCGTATATTTCTTGTTCAATGAAATATTGGCTCAATATTTCTAGAAATCATGCATTTAGTGTGTCACATTACTTGAAGATTACAATATTTCCATAGTTTTCGGATAAGGCAAAGTAAAAGGTTTATGTAAAAGTAAGCGAGTGCTTAATGGTGGGAGTTATCATGGAAGACCTTGACGTGGGTTAATTTGATGTTGGTGGTCTCATCATAGACTCTCCTGTCTGGAACCCTGCGGTCGAGAGGGTATCCCATTGGTTTGCTGTCAGGATAAACTTCACCATGGGAACCACAGTGAGCATGACTTCCTCCATGTTCACTTTCTTCTGCATTATCGTGAGTAGCATCTTCTTTACCATCTGTTATGGCCAAAACCAAGGCGAATTCCATACCATCCCTCTTCCCCTTAGGAAGCAACATTCTGTTGGGGATACCACAAGATCTCTGATACTCATGGAAGTCATAGGGAGTACCACCAGATACAGCTTTATCAGTAGCATCAATTAGAGTCTGGAAATGTTGAGGGTCTGGAACAGTGACTGTTGACTCTGTAGATTTGCGAGTCACGTGATTCTTCCCAGGATTTACTGTAAATAGACAAGATATAATGTTAGAATTAATGACAGCATATTTCAGAGGAAACTTGAATATATATATATATATATATATATATATATATATATATATATATATATATATATATATATATATATATATAAATATATATATATATATATATATATATATATATATATATATATATATATATATATATATATATATATATATATATATATATATATATATATATATATATATATATATATATATATATATATATATATATATATATATATATATATATATATATATATATATATGCTATGCAGATGCTAAAATAGAACTATGTGCAATTTCAGCCCAAAAATCAGAAATCTATTCTCATAAAAAAGAAATAAAATAGACTACATAAGCTAACAGAGCAAAAAAGTCTTACATGTTTTCCAGAATTTGTCCATTTCAACGCACATCCAATGTCCATTATCGTAGGTATATTCAACTCCATTGTTGTCATACTGTGGGCAAAGGAAAATTCTGAAGGTTGCCAGCACATTATCGCCATTATTGTTGGTAACGTCAGCAACATATGAGAACTCCTTGTGATTTAAGCGTTGAACATTGGCTTTGAGATCTACGTCTTCGATGCCTGGAGCACTGTCTACAGCATTACGTATATCAAACTCATAGCTTTCAAAGAATGTTTCGAGCTCTCCTTCAATGCCAATGCTTTCAATATCTATGCCTACAAAATCAAGGTCGTCTCTTGTGTATGGGGGAAGGAAGTCCTTATGTTCTTTAAAGATGTTATCCATATATTTGTGAAGTCTGAAGAAGCTAGGATCACGAGTAGCTGTTTCGAAGTGTTCCATAACTCCAGGAGGCATATCATATTTTCCATGGGGATCGCCTTGGCGACCAAGCATAATATGAGCCAAATTGTGAAGCTGACCATAATAATGAGCATTTGGGCTGTACATAGATGACTCGATAATATCGCCCAATTTATCAATGCCTCTCTCGTTCATTATGTCAATATGGGAGCCATCTTCAGCTTCAATGTATCCATGAGCAATAGCATCACGTATGCGATTCTCCATGATGAGCATGTCACGAACCCTTGCAATGCCATCAACATCATGAAAATGAATGTTATCAGGACGTGATGGAAATTCTCCACCATACTTGTAGGTGGTATGTGGGGCAAAACCTTCAACAATAGGTTTATCCCAATGAAGCTCATCTACAGGGTCAAGGTAATTTGAAAGTCGTTCAGCATCAAATCGAACGGTAAGCTGATGATGAGCCCAGAAGAAAAGTTCTCCCTTGCGATCCAAGTGATGTCCATATGAGTCCTTCCACCAGAATGGATAATCAATATGCCAAAATACATGATGAGTATTCATACCAATGTCTTCTCCAAAGTAGGCCACGCGTTGTTCTCTATTCTTACTAGTACCAGTGAATTTCATATCAAAAACACCTGGAGTGTTAGTCATTTTTGCTGTATAAGCCTTTTGGATAACTTCACTGTTTGTGAACATATGAGGAGTAACTTCATACATTGGGGGTAAAATAATACCCTTTCCCA
>JAXCGZ010005826.1:77500-80000 GCA_037179515.1 Halocaridina rubra
ATATATATATATATATATATTTATATATATACATATACATATACATATACATATACATGTTTATATATATATATATATATATATATATATATATATATATATATATATATATATATATATATATATATATATATATATATATATGTATATGTATATGTATATGTATATGTATATGTATATATATATATATATATATATATATATATATATATATATATATATATATATATATATATATATATATATATATACATATACATTTACATATACATATACATACACATATACATATACATATACATATACATATACATATATATATATATATATATATATATATATATATATATATATATATATATATATATATATATATATATATATATATATATATATATATATATATATATATATATATATATATATATATATATATATATATATATATACATATATATATATATTTATATATATATATATATATATATATATATATATATATATATATATATATATATATATATATATATATATATATATATATATATATATATATATATGTATATATATATATATATATATATATATATATATATATATATATATATATATATATATATATATATATATATATATATATATATATTTATATATATATATATATATATATATATATATATATATATATATATATATATATATATATATATATATATATATATATATATATATATATATATATATATATATATATATATATATATATATATATATATATATATATATATATATATATACATATATATACACATATATATACATATATATATATATATATATATATATATATATATATATATATATATATATATATATATATATATATATATATATATATATATATATATATATATATATATATTAACCAAATAAGCACATTACATATGTGAAAACATGAATTATTTTTTACCCCGACTGGGACTTGAACCTAGGACTTATAATTACTAAGTCAAGGCACTACCAACCGCACACCACAGAAGGTTGAAAGGAATCCAGCCTTATAGCGTATATCTGCTATACTTAGGAATGAATGCATTCTATCTGAATGCCACTATCCTCATATTACAGATTTACAACTTCACTCGTGGATTCATTTTCGCATTTAATTCAATTCACAATCTCATTCGGGCTATACAATAACCAAATAAGCACATTACATATGTGAAAACATGAATCATTTTTTACCCCGACTAGGACTTGAACCTAGGACTTATAATTACTAGGTCAAGGCACTACCAACTACACACCACAGAAGGTTAAAAGGAATCCAACCTTATAGCTTATATCTGCTATACTTAGGAATGAACGCATTCTATCTGAATGCCACTATGTTCATATTACAGATTTCTGGACCTGACTCGTGGCTTCATTTTCGCATTTAATTCAATTCCCAAGCTCATTCGGGCTATACAATAACCAAATAAGCACATTACTTATGTGAGAACTTGAATTATTTTTTACCCCGACCGCGACTTGAACTTTGGACTTATAATTACTAAGTCAAGGCACTATCAACTGCACACCACAGAAGGTTAAAAGGAATCCAACCTTATAGCTTATATCTTCTATACTTAGGAATGAACGCTTTCTGTCTGAATGCCACTATGTTCATATTACAGATTCCCCAACCTCACTTGTGGCTTCATTTTCGTATTGAATTCAATTCCCAATCTCATTCGGGCTATACAATAACCAAATAAGCACATTACATATGTGAAAACATGAATCATCTTTTACCCTGACCGGGACTTGAACCTAGGACTTATAATTACTAAGTCAAGGCGCTACCAACTACACACCACAGAAGGTTAAAAGGAATCCAACTTTATAGCTTATATCTGCTATACTTAGGAATGAATGCATTCTATCTGAATGCCACTCTGTTCATATTACAGATTCCCCAACCTCACTCCTGGCTTCATTTTCGCATTTACCGTATATACTCGTGTAAAGTGCGACTTTTGAAGACCTTTTTTTTCAAGCTAATTTTAGGGGAGTCGCATCATATATGAGATATAAAAATAACGTAAGTACTGCTGGCCTAGGCAACGCCGCTGACCAAACTATATATTCATTTGAAATAAACATGATAATGATAAAATAAATGTTTTACTTAACTATATCCAATAATAATGCATGTAATATTCACATGTTAGTATCGTAATATAAAACACAAACATTGCGAATATTTATAAGAAGTTTTTCCGATTGAAACTACCATCTAGGCCTTTGCTTTTCCAAATCAGTTGATTGTGGTAAACTAAAGACCGCAAAAAGAATTTTCTTTTACTTGTTGAAAGAAACAATTATTATGTGTTCTTTCATGCCCAGTAGTTTTGATTAAAATACTTTTCTTTTCCATTTTATTTACCGTCGACTTTGAAGGCATATCGAAAGCTTATATTAATTCGTTTTATAATAAAACCATGACTTTGGGTAT
>JAXCGZ010005826.1:85000-95000 GCA_037179515.1 Halocaridina rubra
ATGAGATCCTCCATGCTCACTCTCCTCATCATGATCGTGGGTTGCATCGTGTTCACCATCAGTTACAGCAAGAATGAGAGCAAACTCCATGCCATTTTCCTTTCCCTTGGGCAAGAGCATTCTGTTAGGAATGCCACAGGCACTGTAATGTTCTGGGATCTCCTCAGATTTGCCATCAGCATAATCAATCAAAGACTGGAAGTGAGGCACATCTGGAACGGTGACTGAAGACTCACTTGACTTCCGAATGACGTGGTTATTACCAGGAGACACTGCAAAAATATGACAATATCTTGAAAAAGTTATTTCCAGAAATATTGTATCTTAAATATGATTTTTTTAAGAGCCCTATGTTATACATAAATATCGCAAAAATAATAACATGAGAATGTGCATTACCAACGCAGCTTTTGGGAGATTTGGTAACTTACATTTCTTCCAGAATTTGTCCATCTCAATGCAGTGCCAGTGACCATTCTCAAAGGTGTATGCTTGACCATTATTGTCAAAATGAGGGCACATGTAGATGCGGAAAGTTGCTAGCTTTTCAGCATCATTGTTGTTGTTTACGTCAGCAATGAAGGAGAAGTCATTGTGGTTGAGGCGAGGAACAATGGCTTTTAGTTCAACCTCTTCAATTCCTTCAGCACTATCTACAGCATTTCGGAGATCAAACTCATATTTCTCAAAGTAGGTTCTGAGTTCTCCGTCAACATTAATTTCCTCAACAGAAATGCCAGCAAATTCAAGGTCTTCCTTTGTGTATGGAGGAAGAGTGTCCTTATGTTCCTTAAAGATATTGTCCATGTACTTATGAAGACGGAAAAAGCTGGGATCACGAGTTGCAGTTTCAAAGTGTTCCATGACTCCAGGGGTCATGTTATATTTACCATGAGGATCTCCTTGACGTCCCAGCATAATATGAGCAAGATTGTGAAGTTGACCATAGTACTGAATATTTGGGCTGTACATAGAGGATTCAATAATATCTCCAAGTTTATCAATACCTTCCTCATTCATAATGCTGATGTGAGAACCATCCTTAGAAGTGATGTATCCATGAGCAATAGCATCACGGATGCGTGATTCCATGATCAACATGTCTCTGACCCTTGCAACTCCATCAACATCTTCAAAGTGGACATTGTCAGGGCGAGGAGGGAATTCACCACCATACTTGTACATAGTGTGAGGAGCAAAACCTTCAACAATAGTCTCATCCCAGTGAAGTTCACCTACAGTGTCTAACCAATTGGAAAGCCTCTCAGAATCAAAACGAGCAGTGAGCTGATGATGAACCCAGAAGAATAGTTCTCCCTTGCGATCCAAATGATGTCCATAAGAATCTTGCCACCAGAAAGGAAAGTCCATATGCCATGTAACATGATGGGTATTCATGCCAATATCTTCACCGAAGTAAGCAACACGCTGCTCATGGTTTTTCTTTGTTCCAGTGAAGGCCATGTTGAATTTTCCTGGAGTGTTCTTCATTTTGGCAGCATATGCTTCCATGATTACTTCGCTGTTGGTGAACATATGAGGAGTAACTTCATAAAGTGGAGGCAAAATAACTCCTTCAGCAACTTTACTGTGAATGACAGCTGTGTAAAGTGCATAAACAAATTCACCCTCATTTATGTGTTCATGCCAGTAGGCAGCATTGTGAACGAAACAATCCCAAGAGGTACAGTGGATAAGGACATCAAAGAGCATGAGAGCTTCTTCACGTTGGCGAGGATTGAAGAGGGAGAACCAATGATGTTGTTCTAGGAGCCTGTGATCCTTGTCCTCTTGTAATAGATGATGAACGGCGTCACCTCCATCAGAGTAAATGGAAGTGTCAGCCTCTGGATCGAAGGTATCAGCCATTTCCTTAAGTTCAGCATCGTGGAGATGATCATAAATCTTCCATAAGAGACTGTTCACATGATGCTGCTTCTGTTTAACAGAGTATTCTTTAGCTGTAAGGTATAGAGTATTTATGAATAATAGTCATATTGTTTTCCAGATGAGTTTTATAGAGGGAAAAACGAAAAAGGAACTCAATTAACCCTATCCTCTCCTGTTGTATACTTAAAAAAATGGATTATATGTCTGAGTGTTTAGGTTCAGTGTGCAAACTGAATGCATTAATAATTTGAAATCACGAAACTGTCGCTAGAAATAATGGTTTTTTAAAATATATTAATTATATTACATGAGATTATCAATATGAAAGACTCCTAGTTATCAAATCCATTTACATGACAAAATACGACTTGACATGAATGCATTTGTTAGCTCTTCGAATATACTGACAGCAAGTTAAAATTTAAATAATGCATATGTGTTTAATTAAAAGTACTTAGAGCTGAGAGAGAGAGAGAGAGAGAGAGAGAGAGAGAGAGAGAGAGAGAGAGAGAGAGAGAGAGAGAGAGAGAGAGAGAGAGAGAGAACCCTTCCAACTTACCAGCGTCGCTTTGGTATCCCTGGAGGGAATCGGAACCAAAGCTGGGCCAGGCAGTTGCTGCCGCCACCAATGCAAGCAAAACAAACACCTTCATTGCGTTGTGCTGAGTGAGGTTCTCACAGCTCTATATATACGCTTCCAACTCTAGGCCTAGTGTTCCAAAGTCCAATTTTTATTTGTAACTCAAGCTTTTTGTTGTTGTTATTTAAGTCCTTTTTATCTCTTAATGTGATCTCAGTATCGATAGGCCTAACTCATTGATTACCACTTAGGGCGAAAACTTCTCTGAGGTATTTTAGACTTTTCTTGGTGCAAGAGGTTCGGTAGCTTCCATTCAGGGAGTCCCAACTGTAGTCATTCATTGTGGTTCTTTGGATTTCTCTTTTTCAGGCCCGCTATTGGGGTAATTTAGGAGAAGGTAGTGATTTCCCAAGTGTGGTGCCTCTGTAAACTCGGTATATTAATTCAGTGTAGATTAGTTTTGTGGGGCCTATGATACAACAGTATATTCGTAAGTTCGAGATTGAATAAAGGGCAAAGATGACACTTACCTTAATTATTTGGCAAGAGAAAAAATAAAATTCTGCAGGCCAAAAAGGGAAGGTCAACTCACCCTCAAGGGAGAACATCAAGGAAAAAAAAAAGAAAAAATAATGCTATGCAACCAGATAAGTAAATAAATAAATGAAATGATAAGTAAGTAAATGAATAAACAAATTAATAAGTAAATAGAGAATTAAATTGTCTTTTAAACAAAATGTTGAAAGCATAGTCACACTTCTAACAGATTAATGATAACAGAAGTATGGAATTTAGGCATTGCTGGAGGAGGATACAATTTTCTCCCTCTAGAGAATAATTAGGCAGGGGACAGAGGCAGATGGAGGCAGTTCATCAAAAATAGTGACCCCTTTTAAAGACGGATTCATAAAGTTGACTAAGAAGAAGAAGAAGAAAAAGAAGCAGAAGAAGAGAATAATTTGTGACAGGGATCTAGAAATATTCCCTCCCCCTTCCTCTCTAATTATTTTAGTCTAATTTAATGTAAACGAATCCAACATAATTATCCCAACCTCACCTAAATAAGCTAATCCAACCCAACCCAATCTAGAGAGGATGGGGAGGACATTGCACTCCTAAGAATATATTCCTGATACCGAGTACTAGAATATTGTGAGGTCTGTTGCCTCAGTATTTGTGATTTATTTCACTATGGTGTTAGTTGAAATTAATAATGCAAGAAATATAGAAATAATATGATTAGGAAAAATAGCAAAGAAAATACGGGAGAGAAAGTTAATGTGTAACAATGGCATGTCATGGGAATGGAATATATGATGTATAGAATAGTAAATATGCAGGTTCAAAGGCACCGCTTTATGGTTCACAATTAGTCCCCATTCGAATGGGGTGCTGATATAGGCCCATTAATGAAAAACTTGGTTCTGGTTTTAAAGTCTATAATGAGAAAATATATACATGTCTATTTACAAGAGACTATACATATATATTACAAGAGACTATGCACGAGAGACTATACTCCTGGGCAAACGGGAGAGGCACTAGACTTATGTGATCAATAATCCAAGGGACTGATACATGACTAACAGGCTCCAAGGCTGATATGCGACTGACTACATTACTTATGAAAATAAGCTTGAAGTAATGAATCCAACAAGCTGTTATACCACAAAGCATCTCGTTCCCTAACTGCAACAATACCAAATATTGTTCTAGGGCTCTAACAGCCGAATTGGTTGTCAGCTATCGGTAAAATGTACTAGCTAACAGCCTAGTACGTAACTGGCCAATCAGCCTCATAAAGGACCACTTAATGTTTATATATCCACACCTCCCTCCCCCCTCACGCTTATAGTACCATTATGAGCAGACTCTTTTCCATGAGTCGAGGTGAATGACGTGGGACAGTGAGGGAATTATATACATGACTTTGCAATACCGAGCAAGGAGCCACTGGGTAATGGAGGGAGAAGGTCAACACTTGGAGAGTGCACTGGACTTTGATATAAACGGTTCCATTGGCTAGGAAGATGTACCTCATACTCCATGAAACTGACACGACCCATAATTACTCCGACCTTGTCACAACAGCATGACATTGGGTCTTGAATATGGATGTACTGGTCGACAGTCAACCTGGCAAGGGGACATGCGTGGGAATTGTACTGGTGCTTGACTTGCTCAGTACGAGCGGCAGCTCGGCGATCACAGTCCTCGGTCCTGACTTGCCATTCCTTTTAGAAGGACTCTGGGTGGGCCAGGACACAAGAGCAGAGGAGAGGCCATACAGCACCTGGGTGGAAGATCGATCTGCTGACGTAGGGTGTTGCATATCTCTAGGAAACCCCTGTCAAAGTCCTTGCAGTCATTGTTTCCATTGGGTACTGTCTCCATAATGAGGTGTTTCACAGAATTGATTGCAGCCTTGTCACGTCCAAATGATTGGAGAAAGTGGTGCGAGGGCATCACATGATGAACGCCCCAACATTCCATAAAGTTCCGGAAGTCAGTGCTGTTAAACGGTGGGCCTTCATCAGTCCTGAGCGAAAGGGGAACACCAAATTCTTAGAAGTATCTGCAGAACATCCTGACTACTCTTGAAGCCGTCGTGTCGGGTCTGCAGGGTACGGCCACAGGCCAGCCTGACAATCTGTCTGAAATTACCAGGAATGACCTTCCTGCAACCTTGAAGAAATCAGCAGAGACAGACTCGAAAGACCTCTTAGGGTAATTGTCAGATAGGGGGGTTTCAGTTGCTGGCTGGGTTCCTGAGGAGTCCTATCGGTTTCCTTAGAAAGTGATGACTTGTCCACTGTGGTGATGGTGATGCAGGTAAAGATATGCTGTATGTGACAACAATTGCAGTGCTTCTTGCTGGGAGACGGGGAAGCTCTACTGGAGCCTACCCTTATGGTCACAGTTGGTGCAGGTGCTGTTAGCAGCAGGGCACCTTCCTGGGCAGTGCCGGTGGTTGCAGGACTGTCATGAAGAAGTGGAGGAAGACTGTGTTGGTAGAGTCTGCTGGGAGATGGCCGTCTTCTGCCATCGTTGTTTCATCTTGTACACAGAAACGGTGTGTAGTTGACTTGGTGATGCGTGAATAGCTGAAGCAGTTGTATGAGCTGCCTTGAAAGACCTACAGTATGTGGCAAATGTGTGGAGGGATGTGGCTGCAGCAAGAGAGATAAGGCGCTGTACAAGGTCCTGATCTCAAACTCCCAGCAGGATCACCATCTTCAATTGTATCACGGCACACGTAATTGGATCACCAGAACACAGGTCTACCTCCTCAACCAAGTTTTTGAGGCACACATAAAAGTCACTGAAGGACTCACTGTCAGACTGTTTACAGCAAAGTAGGCCACATCGTCGAATGGCTTCGTCCTTGAGCTCCTTGAATTGACCTTGGAAATAGTTGAGTACTTCATCCACAGTGAGAGAAGTGTCAGGAGGGATGCTGAGCATGTGCTCTAGAACTTGTTGTAAGTCAAGAGAGATGCACGTGCAAAGCTGTATGAAAGACCTACAGCATGTGGCGAATGTGTGGAGGGATGTGGCAGTCCCAAGAGAGATAAGGCGCTGTACAAGGTACTAATCTTGGACTCCCATCAGGACCACCATCTTCAATTGTATCTAGGCACACGTAATGGGATCACCAGATCACAGGTCTACCTCCTCAACCAGGTTTCTGAGGCACACATAAAAGTCACTGAAGGACTCACTGTCAGACTGTTTACAGCAAAGTAGGTCACATCGTCAAATGGCTTCGTCTTTGAGCTCTTTGAATTGACCTTGGAAATAGTTGAGTACTTCATCCACAATGAGAGAAGTGTCAGGAGGGATGCTGAGCATGTGCTCTAGAACTTGTTGTAAGTCAAGAGAGATGCACGTGCAAAGCTGTATGAAAGACCTACAGCATGTGGCGAATGTGTGGAGGGATGTGGCAGTCCCAAGAGAGATAAGGCGCTGTACAAGGTACTGATCTTGGACTCCCATCAGGACAACCATCTTCAATTGTATCTCGGCACACATAATGGGGTCACCGGAACACAGGTCTACCTCCTCAACCAAGTTTTTGAGGCACACATAAAAGTCACTGAAGGACTCACTGTCAGACTGTTTACAGCAAAGTAGGTCACATCGTCGAATGGCTTCGTCCTTGAGCTCCTTGAATTGACCTTGCAAATAGTTGAGAACTTCTTCCACAGTGAGAGAAGTGTCAGGAGGGATGCCGAACATGTGCTCTAGAACTTTTTGTAAGTCAAGAGAGATGTACGTGCGAAGTTGTATGAGCTGTTTCTCCTTTGACATTGTTTGAAGGTCTTTCATGACAGCAAAGTCGTGCCACCTCTGACGCCACTGGCGAAATACTTGGAACATTGAATTAGCTTGCAGAGTGGGTGGGCTCTGTGGCACTGGTTTGCTTGATAGAGGAGGAGGAACCATGCATGTAGCTGTGAAAACAGGTGTGCCAGATGGATGAAGAGGAGGGCTGTGAGTTGCAGGAGTCTCAGGAGGTACTGTTGTAACCTGAAAATTGACACTCACAGAAGAGACTATCTGGATTATGGGGTGGCTAGGTACATCTTGTGTGGGCTGGACAGCTGTAGGTGGGGGAGTTGTGCCACTCCACATGTGTGACATCGTCTGTAGGAGTACTGTATATCTTGCATTTTTCTCCCAGTGTCGTAATCCGTCCTCTATCCTATGAAGCTCATCCTGGTAAACTCGGCGCTGCTCAGACTCTTGTAGAAACTTCAGAAGTTAAAGATATCACCGCTATTATCCCATGTGGTTGTACCGTTGGGAGTTAGCGGCTCTGGGAGTGAGTATGCAGCAGCCTCTGCCTCATGAGTCACTTTTTTCATTATATTCCTAATGAAGAGTGGTGAGGAAGTGAAGAAAATGGTGCAGTTTGTCCAGGATATGTGGGAAATCTCCGGAATAGGCAGAAGGAGAATCAACCATTGTGCAGTAGAATAAGGCAGGTAAGGCTTAGAGTGAGTAAACACCAGAAATATAAAACAAATTTCTTGGTAAAAGTAGTGAAATGATTGAAAAGTGAGTGAGTAAGGCACAAAACACCACTGACTCACTATACAACACTCGTTGAGCACTATACACTACACTACAACGTCTTTTACTACAAGTTAATCCAAAAGCGAAGCGTTGTGAGAGGGTTTTCACTGACCCGGATCAGGAGCCTGATTGCACAAAGCTCGTCTTTGTTATAAGGTACACATAACTTTTAAAAGTACTCACTGCGCCATGTTGATATAGTACACCGAACTTGAAAAATGTTCACTATCCTACTCGCGGCGCCTTGTTGATATAGATTCTTTAAGGGTAATCTCGGTTCTGGCCTTAAAGGCTATTACGAGAAAATATATTCATGTATATTTAAAAGAGTCAATACATATATATTTACAAGAGGCAATGCAAAAGAGACTATACACCTGGGCAAACGGGAGAGACACTAGACTTGCATGACCGATAATCTTAGAGGCTGATACACGATTAACAGGGTCCAAGGCTGATATACGACTGACTACATCACTTATGGAAAAAGCTTGAAGTAATGAATCCATCAAGCTGTTATACCACAAAATACCTCGTTTCCTGACTGTAGCAATACCATATATTGTTTATAGGGCTCTAACAGCCGAATTAGTCGTCACCTATAGCAAAAATGTACTAGCTACTACCCGAGTAAGTAATTGGCCAACCAACCTCATAAAGGACAACTTAATGTCCATATATTCACATGGGGGTGGGCTCAGCCATGGTGGAGTCGAGGGAGTAAGGGTGGATGCCCTATGAACTCGTATTCATCACTTTCCATCGAGGGGCTGTGCAAATATATATATATATATATATATATATATATATATATATATATATATATATATATATATATATATATATATATATATATATATATATATATATATATATATATATATATATATATATATATATATATATATATATATATATATATATATATATATATATATATATATATATATATATATATATATATATATATGATTACCTAATTGTGATTACCTAATTGTGTTTACGGGAAAGAGCCCAAAGCTCGTATCTTCCCGTCTCCTCATCGGTTCCATTTTATACTTAGTGATACTTATCATACCTGTCCTTAAAACTATGGATTGAGATAGCATTAACTACCTCCTCGCTTAGCCAATTCCAATTATCAACTACTCTTACACTGAAAAAGTATTTCCTTACATCCTGCAAACAAGTTTTCTTACGAAGCTTCAAACTATGACCTCTAGTTCTAGAGCCAGCCATATCAAAATATCGATCCCTATCCACTCTATCATAACCATGAAGGAATTTAAAGACTGTCACCATATCCCCCCTCACTCTTCTAGCTTCGAGTGATGGTAAGTCTAATTCCCTCAGCCTCTCATCATAACTGAGATTGCGTATTTCTGGCACCAGTTTCGTGGCATGTCTTTGAACTTTTTCAAGCTTAGCTATGTGCTTTTTCAAGTGCGGATTCCAAAAGGGGGCTGCATATTCGAGCTTTGGCCTCACATAAGTTACATAAATATTTCTGAACATTTCCTTGTCCATGTGCCTGAAGGCTACCCTTACATTTGATAAGAATGCATATGCTGCCCTTACTATGCAATTTATATGTATTTCTGGAGACAAATCTGCCAGTATGTTTACTCCTAGATCTCTCTCATTTTCTGTCTCTTGAAGTTGTACTCCAGCCACCGAGTAGTCAAGCTTGGGCCTTCTTGCACTTGTACCCATTCTCATTACCTTACATTTTGAAGTATTGAATTTCATTAGCCACTTTTCTGACCACTCATGCAGATTATTTAGATCCTCCTGAAGTTCTCTACCATTATTCTCGTTTTTTACTTTCTTCACAATCTTTGCATCATCGGCAAACATATTCATGAATGAATTTACAGACTCTGGTAGGTCATTTACATATACAAGGAACAAAAGTGGCCCTAAAACTGAACCCTGTGGAACTCCACTACTAACTCTTCTCCATTCAGAAACTGAGTGTCTTACTCTAACCCTCTGTTCCCTTCCTTCTAAGTAAGTTTTTATCCATTCCAAAACATTTCCACCTATTCTAGCCATTGATTGCAGCTTCCTAATAAGTCTCCCATGTGGAACAGTGTCAAACGCTTTCTGGAAGTCTAGGAATATGCAATCTGCCCAGCCCTCTCTCTCCTGTAAGATTTGGCTTACCTCATCATAAAATTCTAATAAGTTTGTTACTGTTGATCTACCTTCTCTGAAGCCATGTTGCCTCACTGACAAAAAGTTGAAGGATTCCAAGTGAAGAGAGATATGTTTCCTTAGTAGTTTCTCCATAACTTTGCAAACTATGCTGGTCAAGGAAACTGGTCTATAGTTCAGAGCCGTATCCCTCCTTCCCTTTTTGAAGATAGGTATCACATTTGCTTGTTTCCAGCATGTTGGAATCTCCCCCGACTCCAGTGACTCCTTAAATATGATACTTAGTGCCACTGA
>JAXCGZ010005826.1:97500-112500 GCA_037179515.1 Halocaridina rubra
ATAATATTAAGAGGATAAATTCCGTTAGTTTCGAAAAACAATAGGTGTACCAGGAGAAGAACATAATAAGACAGCCAGAAATTGTCTTTGAGCCATTATAAATAATAAAATTTTGGGTGCCCCACTCTGATACCCTCTGCAAATCTAAGTTGAGAGTAAAAGAAAGAGCGATACAAGACTGATTACGAGTAGCAGATGAAGGTTGTGAAAAAAAGGCAGATGAAAAATGCAGGGTGTAAAAATCGGCAAAGGCGTGACGAAGAACGGAGGATGGGACTGAAGCAGATCGTTGATGAAGAGAAGGAACAGAGTAGGTGAAAAAACAGAGCCTAGTGGACCACCACTGGCAACAGGGAATGGGCTAGATGTTGCGACGTCAACAACCACAAATATAAAACGGTTATGACCATGTAAGAACATATCCTTACGTAGCTATAACCATTCACATTTACTATATTCACGTGTGTCTCGTGAAATAAAATTACATATATATATATATATATATATATATATATATATATATATATATATATATATATATATATATATCTATATCTATCTATATATATATATATATATATATATATATATATATATATATATATATATATATATATATATATATATATATATCTATCTATATCTATATCTATATCTATATATATATATATATATATATATATATATATATATATATATATATATATATATATATATATATATATATATATATATATATATATATATATATATATATATATATATATATATATATATACATATATATATATATATATATATATATATATATATATATATATATATATATATATATATATATATATATATATATATATATATATATATATATATATATATATATATATATATATATATATATATATATATATAAGTCCAAACTGTTAGCATACAGCACTAAATAGTAAGGAAGCCCATCAGTGAAACAAAACTTATAAAACAATGCTATATTTCGGATCCTAACTGGATCAAGTTAGGATCAGAAATATAGTATTGTTTTATAAGTTTTGTTTCACTGATGGGCTTCCTTACTATATATATATATATATATATATATATATATATATATATATATATATATATATATATATATATATATATATATATATATATATATATATATATATATGCATATATATATATATATATATATATATATATATATATATGAATATATTTATATATATATATATATATATATATATATATATATATATATATATATATATATATATATATATATATATATATATATATATATATATATATATATATATATATATATATATATATATATATATATATATATATATATATATATATATATATATATATATATATATATATATATATATATAAAAGAAAATCATTTGACAATATACGAAGCTGTACGAAACGTTATGAATTCTCTTAAATATTCCGAATTATTATATAGTCTCAACAATAATGAAAAAGTTATTGTAAGAACCTTGGAAAAGTTATACAAGAAAATTGAAAATGCAAAAACAGGGATCATATTTAAAAAAAAAAAAAAAAAAAAAAAAAAAAAAAAATATATATATATATATATATATATATATATATATATATATATATATATATATATATATATATATATATATATATATATATATATATATATATATATATATATAATAGAAAATCATTTGACAATGTACGAAGCTGTACGAAACGTTATGAATTCTCTTAAATATTCCTACTTATTATATAGTCTCAACAATAATGAAAAAGTTCTTGTAAGAACTTTGGAAAAGTTTACAAGAAAATTGCAAATGCAAAAACAGCGGTAAAAAAAAAAAAAAAAAAAAAAAAAAAAAAAAATATATATATATATATATATATATATATATATATATATATATATATATATATATATATATATATATATATATATATATATATATATATATATATATATATATATATATATATATATATATATATATATATGAATCATATTTTACCCCGACCGGGACTCGAACCTAGGACACATAATTACAGTGCCAAGGTGCTACCAACTACATCACAGAAGGTCTAAAAGATAAACCAGCCTTAAAGCTTAACTGCTATACTAGTAATGAACGCATTCTATATGAATGCCTTTTTGTTCATATTATAGTCTCTCTCAACCTCACTCGTGGCCTCGTTTTCGCATATAATTCAAATCCCAATCTGAACACAATAATTAATCAAATAAGCATATTACCATATGTAAAATACATGAATCATATTTTACCCCGACTTGGACTCGAACCTAGGACACAAAATTACTGTGCCAAGGCACTACCAACTACACCACAGAAGGTCTAAAAGAGAAACCAACTTTACAGTTTAACTGCTATACTAGGAATGAACGAATTCTATCTGAATGCCACTCTGTTCATATTACCTCACTCGTGGCTTCGTTTTCGCATTTCATTAAAATTCCATTGTAATTGGACATCAACAATAATGAAATAAGCACATTACCATATGGGAAAACATGAATCATATTTTACCCCGACCGGGACTCGAACCTAGGAGACACATAATTACTGTGCCAAGGTACTACCAACTACACCACAGAAGATCTAAAAGAAAAACAACTTTACAGCTTAACTGCTATAATAGGAATGAACACATTCTATCTGAATGTCTTTTTGTTCATATTACAGTTTCTTCCAACCTCACTCATGGCTTTGTTTTCGCATTAATTCAAATCCCAATCTAAATGGGCATCAACAATAATCAAATAAGTACATTACCATATGTGAAAACAAGAATCATATTTTACCCCGACTGGGACTAGAACCTAGGAGACATTATTACTGTGCCAAGGCGCTACCAACTACACCTTCTGTGTGTATGCTTGCGTGTGTGTGCTTGTCTAACTTATTTGCCCCTGTATGGGATAGGACCTAGGACACACAATCAGTGTGGCAAAGCGCTATCAACTGGTCCACTTTCGGCTGTATAAGTTTGTAATGCCTCAGCACTCTGATCATATTCTTGGGTTCATATCGCAGCAGGGGCAAAATGTATTTCATCATTTCTTCACATATAAAAAATTGAGCACATTGTTAATTCAATGAAAGTAACCTTGACTAGTACTTTTAGGTGATAAAGCAAACACACTTTTTTTCAGGGCAAATATTCTAGAATTATTATTCTATCTCATCATGTCAACACAATATCGGTAAAGGGAAAGCTTTATTGACTCTTCATTTGAGGCTATAATTCAAACACTGGTAATTCATGGCAAATTTCCTGGATGTTGTTCTGTAGTTAATATTTTAATCTTAATTCATGGAAAGTGTTATTCGATTTTGTTACTTTCATTGAATATTCTATTTTTTTTTTATTCAAAGCCTGTGGTACAACGTCTTATACTCACTGATGGATTGTCTAATATGTTATAGGTTCAAATACAATTCAGGAGCAGATATATATATATATATATATATATATATATATATATATATATATATATATATATATATATATATATATATATATATATATATATATATATATATATATATATATATATATATATATATATATATATATATATATATATATATATATATATATATATATATATATATATATATATATATATATATATATATATATATATATATATATATATATATATATATATATATATATTTAGAGAGATAATAAACAATCTAGCTTATATTAATCACGTTCCCATACCACTGGATAGTAAATTAATTATTCTCTATCTTTATTGTTGTGCTGATATATCTATGGTTCTATATCAGTGAGTATTTTAAGCTTTCATTTCAGTGTTTTATATAACTGCTCTGAAGTTGGACTAAAATATAGTCTGAAAATTCTCTATACTCCTCCATTTCATATTACCTTCGCAGTACACACACACACACACACACACACACACACACACACACACACACAGACACACACACACACACACACACACACACACACACACACACACACACACACACACACACACACACACGCACACACACACACACGCACACACACACACACACACACACACACACACACACACACACACACACACGCACACACACACACACACACACACATACACACACACACACACACACACACACACACACACACACACACACCGCGCGTTCAGTGACACACGGAATTGCTCCTCTTAAATTTTTTACTGTTTCGAGTGACTAAAGTGCTTAGTGGAAAACTTTACCATAATTTCCATAAATCTGAAATCCTGCAGAGTATTGTGAGTACAAAAACTAATATTTGTTGTAAGACGAGACTGTTCATATTAAAGGAAAAAAAATTGAGAACTTTTTCGTGAGGAAGAGAGAGAAGCTGCCGTCCAGTTTCTGCCTTGAGGGAAATCTAGAAGAGTTGCCAGACGTGGAGCCATCACACCACATTACCTAATTTTTTGTGTAAACTGGGGAAAGCTCTTAAGCCGTTTTACCTGATCCTGTGGTTCTATATATTGCTAAAATCAGTATCCTTCCCATTTATATTAACTAGATAGTTAGTTTGATACACGAAAAAATTGAACAATAAAAAAAAAAAATACCAAATACCCACCTGTCAACAGTACTGAGTTAAGTTGCCAAGTAGTACAGCAGTCCTATTTTCTTAATTTTTTTTTTGCTTTTCTCTTAGCTTTCTCTTTTACTATTTTGTTATTTTGTATATATATTGAGTTAAATGTAAAGTCTAAATCCCGTGATAACATATCTTGGTTAGCAAGTCAGTTTATCAGTTAGGAAGAATATATAACAGAAACAGGTGGGTGCCACCTCGAACACAAATTCGAATTTTCCTTCAGGTTTGACTTTTGTTTTTCTTTTTCTTTTTATACTTAAATTACCATGGTCAAGTTTTCAAGTTAAGATGTGTGTTACCAGAAAGGAGACAAACTGAGTCACTAAATAGCACTTATATGGAGATATAAAAATTCTGTGTGAAGGTAAATTAGAAGTTTTTCTCTTTTCTTTTTTTTTCCTCTTTCTCGTCTTCTTTCTATATTCTGTGAGAGGGAGAACATAAAAATGACGCCATCTCTGTCCCAAACCTCTCCCACCCATGGGTCGGGAGAAGGGGTAGTCATCAGAGGACTTAAACAGAGAATCAAGAAGTTAGAGGAAATGGTTACAAGCCTTGATGATAAAATTCGGAATATGGATGGAGAAATGAAAGAGAATGAAACACTCAGAGAACAAATAAGATCTTTGGAGGAAGCAAATAAAGCACAAGGGCAGGAGAGAAAGGAACTAGAAAAAAGAATAAAGAAGCTGGAAGGGGAAAAGAGTCAACTAGAATCTAGAATTTCTAAACAAGAAGATAAAAACAAACAGCTAAATGACAACCTAAAGGAATTAGATGTTAGTTCACTGCTCTCTTCTGAGAGAGACGAGATTGCTGCTTGGAATGTTCAGATTAAGGAAAACATTGAACAGTTCAGAAAAGAGTTCCAGGAGCTGAATATGGAAAATGATGCCATGAAAACTTCCTTTGCTGATGCACTAAAGGGGAATGTGGCAGTAAAAGAGGCTGTAAAGGTGGTGGCACTGGAAAACATACAAACAGTTGACTATAAAGAGACAGTAATCGAAAAAATGAAAGACGTTGTGATGGAAAGGGCAAACCCACTCATCAGACAGGCACTTGATAAGGAGAAGACAGTGGTAATCTCAGGCATAAGTGAATCCCAGGAGCCAACATGGCAGGGGAGACTTGAAGAAAATAAAGCTAACGTTGTAGACCTGATAAGAAAGCTTGGAGTAGTATGTGGTCCTGAGGATATTGTAAACATACACCAACTAGGTAAATATTCGAGGGAAGGAAAGCCGAGACCAACAAAAGTAACCTTTGAGAGAGGGGAGACATGTAGGGAAATATTGTTGAGAAAAAAAAGTCTAAAAGACCTTCAAGAATGCAAAGAAGTGTTCATTAGACGATACAGAACACAGGAAGAGATGGGAAAGATCAAAAACTTGTTGCAAGAGGCAAGAAGGTTAAATGATGAAAGAAATGAAGAAGAGAAGAAAAATTTTTGTTACAGAATACTTCCAGACAAAGGGGAGATAAAGAAGATAATGACAGAAGATCAGGGGATGGGGCCTCATTAAGATTGTTATACACAAATGCTGATGGATTAGCTGGTAAGGCAGTAGAATTAAAAGATAGGATTCACAACAGTAAGGCAGATATAGTAGCAATTACAGAGACTAAGTTGAGTGAGGACATAAACAGTGTCACAGTTTTTCCTAAGGGCTTCAGAATACTAAGGGTCGAAAGATCTGAGAGGACTGGTGGAGGGATAGCACTGCTCATAAGTGAGAGGATTCAAGTTGAAGAAATAAACTTGGCTATAGAATGTGAGTTCAGGGAATTTCTTGTTGCTCGCATAAATACTGGGTCAGAGAGCATTATAATAACTGTTGTATACAACCCACCAAGGAACCAAAATAGGCTTGAAATTTATGAGGAAAGTCATATAGGTACGATTGAAGTCATAAACTCAGTTGTTAACATGGCGCGGGAGAAAAAATGTAGGATTTTGATTATGGGAGACTTTAATCATAAAGAGATAGATTGGATAAATCTTGACCCACACAGTGGTGAGGACTCATTTGGGGCAAGATTCCTAGATTGCGTACAAGGGAATTTCCTACACCAGCATGTAATGGAACCAACAAGAGCCAGGGGTGGGGATGAGCCATCACTACTTGATCTGGTGTTCACAGATAATGTGTTGGATATTGAAAATATTGAGTATGAACCACCAATTGGAAAGAGTGACCACTGTGTGTTGTTGATGGAGTATATCATTGAAGACATTCTTCCTGAGAGTAGAGGCACTGAGGACATGAGGAGGAACTATCCGAAAGGAGATTACATCAAAATGAATGAGCTTTTTGCAGTTATTGACTGGAGAACCTTATTTTACAACAAATCTGTACAAGAAATGTATGACATCTTTTGTGAGAAATATGGGAAGATAGTAGATTGCTGCATACCTGTCACCAAAGTAGGTGTAATTCATGCCAGAGAGAAATGGTTCGATAATGGGTGTAAAAGAGCTAAGGAGTGGAGAGACAAATGCTGGAAAAGGTATAGGAGGAGAAAAAACATAAATGCCTGGCAAACCTACAAAAGAGCAAGAAATGACTACCTAAGTAAAAGGAGAGAGGCAGAGAGAGATTATGAGAGGGACATCACCAGGAAGGCTAAAGAAAATCCCAAGCTTTTCCACAGCTTTATCAGAGGAAAACTGAAGGTAAAAGAACAGGTTTTAAGGCTAAAGAGAGCGGATGGAAGCATCACTGAGACGGACGAAGAGATCTGCAAAGAATTGAACAAGGAGTTTCAGTCAGTATTTACAGTAGAAAATACCCCACCCCCTCAGATTGCAGTGATAGAAGCTCAAGGGCCGGTATTAGAGAACATCAACCTTACAGCCACAGAGGTATGCAAAGCGCTGATGGATTTAGATGTTCATAAAGCTACAGGTCCTGATGACATATCCCCTCATGTGCTTAAAAAATGCGCAAACACAATATCAGTGGCACTAAGTATTATATTTAAGGAGTCACTGGAGTCGGGGGAGATTCCAAGATGCTGGAAACAAGCAAATGTGATACCTATCTTCAAAAAGGGAAGGAAGGATACGGCTCTGAACAATAGACCAGTTTCCTTGACCAGCATAGTTTGCAAACTTATGGAGAAACTACTAAGGAAACATATCTCTCTTCACTTGGAATCCTTCAACTTTTTGTCAGTGAGGCAACATGGCTTCAGAGAAGGAAGATCAACAGTAACAAACTTATTAGAATTTTATGATGAGGTAAGCCAAATCTTACAGGAAAGAGAGGGCTGGGCAGATTGCATATTCCTGGACTTCCAGAAAGCGTTTGACACTGTTCCACATGGGAGACTTATTAGGAAGCTGCAATCAATGGCTAGAATAGGTGGAAATGTCTTGGAATGGATAAAAACTTACTTAGAAGGAAGGGAACAGAGGGTTAGAGTAAGACACTCAGTGTCTGAATGGAGAAGAGTTAGTATTGGAGTTCCACAGGGTTCAGTTTTAGGGCCACTTTTGTTCCTTGTATATGTAAATGACCTACCAGAGTCTGTAAATTCATTCATGAATATGTTTGCAGATGATGCAAAGATTGTGAAGAAAGTAAAAAACCAGAACAATGGTAGAGAACTTCAGGAGGATCTAAATAATCTGCATGAGTGGTCAGAAAAGTGGCTAATGAAATTCAATACCTCAAAATGTAAGGTAATGAGAATGGGTACAAGTGCAAGAAGGCCCAAGCTTGACTACTCGGTGGCTGGAGTACAACTTCAAGAGACAGAAAATGAGAGAGATCTAGGAGTAAACATACTGGCAGATTTGTCTCCAGAAATACATATAAATGGCGTAGTAAGGGCAGCATATGCATTCTTATCAAATGTAAGGGTAGCCTTCAGGCACATGGACAAGGAAATGTTCAGAAATATTTATGTAACCTATGTGAGGCCAAAACTCGAATATGCAGCCCCCTTTTGGAATCCGCACTTGAAAAAGCACATAGCTAAGCTTGAAAAAGTTCAAAGACATGCCACGAAACTGGTGCCAGAAATACGCAATCTCGGTTATGAAGAGAGGCTGAGGGAATTAGACTTGCCATCACTCGAAGCTAGAAGAGTAAGGGGGGATATGGTGACAGTCTTTAAATTCCTTCATGGTTATGATAGAGTGGATAGGGATCGATATTTCGATATGGCTGGCTCTATAACTAGAGGTCATAGTTTGAAGCTTCGTAAGAAAACTTGTTTGCAGGATGTAAGGAAATACTTTTTCAGTGTAAGAGTAGTTGATAATTGGAATTCGCTAAGCGAGGAGGTAGTTAATGCTATCTCAATCCATAGTTTTAAGGACAGGTATGATAAGTATCACTAAGTCTAAAAATGGAACCGATGAGGAGACGGGAAGATACGAGCTTTGGGCTCTTTCCCGTAAACACAATTAGGTAATCACAATTAGGTAATCACACACACACACACACACATTTATCATACCTGTCCTTAAAACTATCTCAATCCATAGTTTTAAGGACAGGTATGGTAAGTATCACTAAGTATAAAATGGAACCGATCAGGAGACGGGAAGATACGAGCTTTGGGCTCTTTCCCGTAAACACAATTAGGTAAAAAAAATTGCACACGCACACACACACACACACACACACACACACACACACACACACACACACACACACACACACACATACACACACACACACACACACACACACACACACACACACACACACACACACACACACACTGAAAAGTGGCTAATGAAATTCAATACTTCAAAATTTAAGGTAATGAGAATGGGTACAAGTGCAAGAAGGCCCAAGCTTGACTACTCGGTGGCTGGAGTACAACTTCAAGAGACAGAAAATGAGAGAGATCTAGGAGTAAACATACTGGCAGATTTGTCTCCAGAAATACATATAAATGGCATAGTAAGGGCAGCATATGCATTCTTATCAAATGTAAGGGTAGCCTTCAGGCACATGGACAAGGAAATGTTCAGAAATATTTATGTAACCTATGTGAGGCCAAAACTCGAATATGCAGCCCCCTTTTGGAATCCGCACTTGAAAAAGCACATAGCTAAGCTTGAAAAAGTTCAAAGACATGCCACGAAACTGGTGCCAGAAATACGCAATCTCAGTTATGATGAGAGGCTGAGGGAATTAGACTTACCATCACTCGAAGCTAGAAGAGTGAGGGGGAATATGGTGACAGTCTTTAAATTCCTTCATGGTTATGATAGAGTGGATAGGGATCGATATTTTGATATGGCTGGCTCTAGAACTAGAGGTCATAGTTTGAAGCTTCGTAAGAAAACTTCTTCGCAGGATGTAAGGAAATACTTTTTCAGTGTAAGAGTAGTTGATAATTGGAATTCGCTAAGCGAGGAGGTAGTTAATGCTATCTCAATCCATAGTTTTAAGGACAGGTATGATAAGTATCACTAAGTATAAAATGGAAGCGATCAGGAGACGGGATGATACGAGCTTTGGGCTCTTTCCCGTAAACACAATTAGGTAATCACAATTAGGTAATCACACACTTCTTTCTATATTCTGTGAGAGGGAGAACATAAAAATGACGCCATCTCTGTCCCAAACCTCTCCCATCCATGGGTCGGTAGGAGGGGTAGCCATCAGGAGACTAAAACAGAAAATCAAGAATATAGAGGAAATGGTTATAAGCCTTGATGATAAAATTCAGAATATGGATGGAGAAATGAAAGAGAATGAAACACTCAGAGACGCAAATAAGATCTTTGGAGGAAGCAAATAAAGCACAAGGGCAGGAGAGAAAAGAACTAGAAAAAAGAATAAAAAAGCTGGAAGGGGAAAAGAGTCAACTAGAATCTAGACTTTCTAAACAAGAAGATAAAAACAAACAGTTAAATGACAACCTAAAGGAATTAGATGTTAGTTCACTGCTCTCTTCTGAGAGAGACGAGATTGCTGCTTGGAATGTCCAGATTAAGGAAAACATTGAACAGTTCAGAAAAGAGTTCCAGGAGCTGAATATGGAAAATGATGCCATGAAAACTTCCTTTGCTGATGCACTAAAGGGGAATGTGGCAGTAAAAGAGGCTGTAAAGGTGGTGGCACTGGAAAACATACAAACAGTTGGTCCTGAGAATATTGTAAACATACACCAACTAGGTAAATATTCGAGGGAAGGAAACCCGAGACCAACAAAAGTAACCTTTGAGAGAGGGGAAACATGTAGGGAAATATTGTTGAGAAAAAAAAGTCTAAAAGACCTTCAAGAATTCAAAGAAGTGTTCATTAGACAATACAGAACACAGGAAGATATGGGGAAGATCAAAAACTTGTTGCAAGAGGCAAGAAGGTTAAATGATGAAAGAAATGAAGAAGAGAAGAAAAATTTCATTACAGACTTCTTCCAAACAAACGGGAGATAAAGAAGATAATGACAGAAGATCAGGGGATGGGGCCTCATTAAGATTGTTATACACAAATGCTGATGGATTAGCTGGTAAGGCAGTAGAATTAAAAGATAGCATTCACAACAGTAAGGCAGATATAGTAGCAATTACAGAGACTAAGTTGAGTGAGGACATAAACAGTGTCACAGTTTTTCCTAAGGGCTTCAGAATACTAAGGGTTGAAAGATCTGAGAGGACTGGTGGAGGGATAGCACTGCTCATAAGTGAAAGGATTCAAGTCGAAGAAATAAACTTGGCTATAGAAAGTGAGTTCAAGGAATTTCTTGTTGCTCGCATAAATACTGGGTCAGAGAGCATTATAATAACTGTTGTATACAACCCACCAAGGAACCAGAATAGGCTTGAAGTTTATGAGGAAAGTCATATAGGTACTATTGAAGTCATAAACTCAGTTGTTAACATGGCACGGGAAAAAAAATGTAGGATTTTGATTATGGGAGACTTTAATCATAAAGAGATAGATTGGATAAATCTTGACCCACACGGTGGTGAGGACCCATTCGGGGCAAGATTCCTAGATTGCGTACAAGGGAATTTCCTACACCAACATGTAATGGAACCAACAAAGGCCAGGGGTGGGGATGAGCCATCACTACTTGATCTAGTGTGCACAGATAATGTGTTGGATATTGAAAAAAATGAGTATGAACCACCAATTGGAAAGAGTGACCACTGTGTGTTGTTGATGGGGTATATCATTGAAGATATTCTTGCCTGAGAGTAGAGGCACTGAGGACATGATGAGGAACTATCCGAAAGAAGATTACATCAAAATGAATGAGCTTTTTGCAGTTATTGACTGGAGAACCTTATTTTACAACAAATCTGTACAAGAAATGTATGACATCTTTTGTGAGAAATATGGATACAAAGTAGATTGCTGCATACCTGTCACCAAAGTAGGTGTAATTCATGCCAGAGAGAAATGGTTCGATAATGGGAGGGTGTAAAAGAGCTAAGGAGTGGAGAGACAAATGCTGGAAAAGATATAGGAGGAGAAAAAACATAAATGCCTGGCAGACATATAAAAGAACAAGAAATGATTACTTAAGTAGAAGAAGAAAGGCAGGGAGAGACTATGAGAGGGACATCACCAGGAAGGCTAAAGAAAATCCCAAGCTTTTCCACAGCTTTATCAGAGGAAAACTGAAGGTAAAAGAACAGGTTTTAAGGCTAAAGAGAGTGGATGGAAGCATCACTTAGACGGATGAAGTAATCTGCAAAGAATTGAACAAGGAGTTTCAGTCAGTATTTACAGTAGAAAATACCCCACCCCCTCAGATTGCATAGATAGAAGCTCAAGGGCCGGCATTAGAGAACATCAACCTTACAGCCACAAAGGTATGCAAAGCGCTGATGGAGTTAGATGTTCATAAAGCTACAGGTCCTGATGACATATCCCCTCATGTACTTAAAAAATGCGCAAACTCAATATCAGTGGCACTAAGTATCATATATAAAAAGTCACTGAAGTCAGGGGAGATTCCAAGATGCTGGAAACAAGCGAATATGATACCTATCTTCAAAAAGGGAAGGAGGGATACGGCTCTGAACTATAGACCAGTTTCCTTGACCAGCATAGTTTGCAAAGTTATGGAGAAACTACTAATGAAACATATCTCTCTTCACTTGGAATCCTTCAACTTTTTGTCAGTAAGACAACATGGCTTCAGAGAAGGTAGATCAACAGTAACAAACTTATTAGAATTGTATGATGAGGTAAGCCGAATCTTACAGGAAAGAGAGGGCTGGGCAGATTGCATATTCCTAGACTTCCAGAAAGCGTTTGACACTGTTCCACATGGGAGACTTATTAGGAAGCTGCAAGCAATAGCTAGAATAGGTGGAAATGTCTTGGAATGGATAAAACTTACTTAGAAGGAAGGGAACAGAGGGTTAGAGTAAGACACTTAGTGTCTGAATGGAGAAGTGTTAGTAGTAGAGTTCCGCAGGGTTCAGTTTTAGGGCCACTTTTCTTCCTTGTATATGTAAATGACCTACCAGAGTCTGTAAATTCATTCATGAATATGTTTGCAGATGATGCAAAGATTGTGAAGAAAGTAAAAAACGAGAACAATGGTAGAGAACTTCAGGAGGATCTAAATAATCTGCATGAGTGGTCAGAAAAGTGGCTAATGAAATTCAATACTTCAAAATGTAAGGTAATGAGAATGGGTACAAGTGCAAGAAGGCCCAAGCTTGACTACTCGGTGGCTGGAGTACAACTTCAAGAGACAGAAAATGAGAGAGATCTAGGAGTAAACATACTGGCAGATTTGTCTCCAGAAATACATATAAATGGCATAGTAAGGGCAGCATATGCATTCTTATCAAATGTAAGGGTAGCCTTCAGGAACATGGACAAGGAAATGTTCAGAAATATTTATGTAACCTATGTGAGGCCAAAAATCGAATATGCAGCCCTCTTTTGGAATCCGCACTTGAAAAAGCACATAGCTAAGCTTGAAAAAGTTCAAAGACATGCCACGAAACTGGTGCCAGATATACGCAATCTCAGTTATGATGAGAGGCTGAGGGAATTAGACTTACCATCACTCGAAGCTAGAAGATTGAGGGGGGATATGGTGACAGTCTTTAAATTCCTTCATGGTTATGATAGAGTGGATAGGGATGGATATTTTGATATGGCTGGCTCTAGAACTAGAGGTCATAGTTTGAAGCTTCGTAAGAAAACTTCTTCGCAGGATGTAAGGAAATTCTTTTTCAGTGTAAGAGTAGTTGATAATTGGAATTCGCTAAGAGAGGAGGTAGTTAATGCTATCTCAATCCATAGTTTTAAGGACAGGTATGATAAGTATCACTAAGTATAAAATGGAAGCGATCAGGAGACGGGAAGATACGAGCTTTGGGCTCTTTCCAGTAAACACAATTAGGTAATCACAATTAGGTAATCACACACACACACATGGTGGTCCATACTGAAACAATAGAGAATGTATCGTGCCCTCAAAATTTAACGTGGAAACCGCGTGCGTTACGTAAAATCTGCAGTCTTGAGGGTTATGGCCAGAGAATTGACTTTAACAGATAAATATCTAACTTAAAATTCTCCAACTCATCTTGCAGATGCTTTATAAGCTTGCCTTTTGAATACCGACTGCTACATCACTGGAGCTTCTTAGTCTTCTCTCTGTCTTATGGGACTTGTCTAGGGTGTTTAGCAGGGTTGAGGCTCGATGAATTTTCCAGCCATTCAGTTTAATAGAAAAAATCAATCCCAGATTTCTTTCTCAGATTTTGCGTCTTATTTGTGTAAAAGCATGGAGCACTGATGTGGAGAAAAAGTACTTGTAGCGTTCATTCAATCTTAAATTGGAGATGAACCTCCAAATGACATCGGCAAGAAAAATACTCCTCAACACAAGATAAGAGACATATCTTCCTCTATGGAAATCATCAAGATGGAATACAAAAAAGGCAAATCACTAAGATGAAAAAAGTGTTAGAAAGTGAACTGAAAGGTGTGATAAATCATCTCAAAGTTGTCTATTGGCTGCAGAAGAAAATATTAGACATATGTCAATGTCTCTTTAGTGTCAGTGAGTCAGACAACAGTGACACAAGTAAATCTCTGTTTCTCAGTGACTCTTTTATTAGGGAAATACAGATAGCCTGTTGCGATACTACGGCTAAAGGGTCTTGTGGACTTAAATAAGACTGTCCAAGACATTTCGATATTGAGTCCTCCTTCACTTACGGTTCTCATTCTATGCCTGCATCAACACCGAATATTCTTGGATATTCGTTACACATCTCTTATTATCCCTTCACATCTGACAAGTCATAATACTCCCCATCTATGTTTTTCTCTATGTTTTATTCGTGCCCAGGCCCGACGAGGGTAGATTTTTTTTTTGGCCCGTCCTGGTGTCACA
>JAXCGZ010005826.1:117500-120761 GCA_037179515.1 Halocaridina rubra
GGAAAACTGAATGTAAAAGAACAGGTTTTAAGGCTAAAGAGAGCGGATGGAAGCATCACTGAGACGGATGAAGAGATCTGCAAAGAACTGAACAAGGAGTTTCAGTCAGTATTTACAGTAGAAAATACCCCACCCCCTCAGATTGCAGTGATAGAAGCTCAAGGGCCGGTATTAGAGAACATCAACCTTACAGCCGCAGAGGTATGCAAAGCGCTGATGGATTTAGATGTTCATAAAGCTACAGGTCCTGATGACATATCCCCTCATGTGCTTAAAAAATGCGCAAACACAATATCAGTGGCACTAAGTATCATATTTAAGGAGTCACTGGAGTCGGGGGGGATTCCAAGATGCTGGAAACAAGCAAATGTGATACCTATCTTCAAAAAGGGAAGGAGGGATAGGGCTCTGAACTATAGACCAGTTTCCTTGACTAGCATAGTTTGCAAAGTTATGGAGAAACTACTAAGGAAACATATCTCTCTTCACTTGGAATCCTTCAACTTTTTGTCAGTGAGGCAACATGGCTTCAGAGAAGGTAGATCAACAGTAACAAACTTATTAGAATTTTATGATGAGGTAAGCCAAATCTTACAGGAAAGAGAGGGCTGGGCAGATTGCATATTCCTAGACTTCCAGAAAGCGTTTGACACTGTTCCACATGGGAGACTTATTAGGAAGCTGCACTCAATGGCTAGAATAGGTGGAAATGTTTTGGAATGGATAAAAACTTTCTTAGAAGGAAGGGAACAGAGGGTTAGAGTAAGACACTCAGTGTCTGAATGGAGAAGAGTTAGTAGTGGAGTTCCACAGGGTTCAGTTTTAGGGCCACTTTTGTTCCTTGTATATGTAAATGACCTACCAGAGTCTGTAAATTCATTCATGAATATGTTTGCAGATGATGCAAAGATTGTGAAGAAAGTAAAAAACGAGAACAATGGTAGAGAACTTCAGGAGGATCTAAATAATCTGCATGAGTGGTCAGAAAAGTGGCTAATGAAATTCAATACTTCAAAATGTAAGGTAATGAGAATGGGTACAAGTGCAAGAAGGCCCAAGCTTGACTACTCGGTGGCTGGAGTACAACTTCAAGAGACAGAAAATGAGAGAGACCTAGGAGTAAACATACTGGCAGATTTGTCTCCAGAAATACATATAAATGGCATAGTAAGGGCAGCATATGCATTCTTATCAAATTTAAGGGTAGCCTTCAGGCACATGGACAAGGAAATGTTCAGAAATATTTATGTAACCTATGTGAGGCCAAAACTCGAATATGCAGCCCCCTTTTGGAATCCGCACTTGAAAAAGCACATAGCTAAGCTTGAAAAAGTTCAAAGACATGCCACGAAACTGGTGCCAGAAATACGCAATCTCAGTTATGATGAGAGGCTGAGGGAATTAGACTTACCATCACTCGAATCTAGAAGAGTAAGGGGGGATATGGTGACAGTCTTTAAATTCCTTCATGGTTATGATAGAGTGGATAGGGATCGATATTTCGATATGGCTGGCTCTAGAACTAGAGGTCATAGTTTGAAGCTTCGTAAGAAAACTTCTTTGCAGGATGTAAGGAAATACTTTTTCAGTGTAAGAGTAGTTGATAATTGGAATTGGCTAAGCGAGGAGGTAGTTAATGCTATCTCAATCCATAGTTTTAAGGACAGGTATGATAAGTATCACTAAGTCTAAAATGGAACCGATGAGGAGACGGGAAGATACGAGCTTTGGGCTCTTTCCCGTAAACACAATTAGGTAATCACAATTAGGTAATCACAAACACACACAGATATAGTAGCAATTACAGAGACTAAGATGAGTGAGGACATAAACAGTGTCATAGTTTTTCCTAAGGGGTTCAGAATACTAATGGTTGAAAGATCTGAGAGGACTGGTTGAGGGATAGCACTGCCCATAAGTGAAAGGATTCAAGTTGAAGAAATAAACTTGGCTATAGAAAGTGAGTTCAAGGAATTTCTTGTTGCTCGCATAAATACTGGGTCAGAGAGCATTATAATAAATGTTGTATACAACCCACCAAGGAACCAAAATAGGTTAGAAGTTTATGAGGAAAGTCATATAGGTACTATTGAAGTCATAAACTCAGTTGTTAACATGGCACGGGAAAAAAAATGTAGGATTTTGATTATGGGAGACTTTAATCATAAAGAGATAGATTGGATAAATCTTGACCCACACAGTGGTGAGGGCTCATTTGGGGCAAGATTCCTAGATTGCGTACAAGGGAATTTCCTACACCAACATGTAATGGAACCAACATGGGCCAGGGGTGGGGATGAGCCATCACTACTTGATCTAGTGTTCACAGATAATGTGTTGGATATTGAAAAAATTGAGTATGAACCACCTATTGGAAAGAGTGACCACTGTGTGTTGTTGATGGAGTATATTATTGAAGATATTCTTCCTGAGAGTAGAGGCACTGAGGACATGAGGAGGAACTATCCGAAAGGAGATTGCATCAAAATGAATGAGCTTTTTGCAGTTATTGACTGGAGAACCTTATTTTACAACAAATCTGTACAAGAAATGTATGACATCTTTTGTGAGAAATATGGGAAGATAGTAGATTGCTGCATACCTGTCACCAAAGTAGGTGTAATTCATGCCAGAGAGAAATGGTTCGATAATGGGTGTAAAAGAGCTAAGGAGTGGAGAGACAAATGCTGGAAAAGGTATAGGAGGAGAAAAAACATAAATGCATGGCAAACCTACAAAAGAGCAAGAAATGACTACCTAAGTAAAAGGAGAGAGGCAGAGAGAGACTATGAGATGGACATCACCAGGAAGGCTAAAGAAAATCCCAAGCTTTTCCACAGCTTTATCAGAGGAAAACTGAAGGTAAAAGAACAGGTTTTAAGGCTAAAGAGAGCGGATGGAAGCATCACTGAGACGGATGAAGAGATCTGCAAAGAGCTGAACAAGGAGTTTCAGTCAGTATTTACAGTAGAAAATACCCCACCCCTCAGATTGCAGTGATAGAAGCTCAAGGGCCGGTATTAGAGAACATCAACCTTACAGCCACAGAGGTATGCAAAGCGCTGATGGATTTAGATGTTCATAAAGCTACAGATCCCGATGACATATCCCCTCAAGTGCTTAAAAAATGTGCAAACACAATATCAGTGGCACTAAGTATCATATTTAAGGAGTCACTGGAGTCGGGGGAGATTCCAAGATGCTGGAAACAAGCAAATGTGATACCTATCTTCAAAAAGGGAAGGAGGGATAGGGCTCTGA
>JAXCGZ010005827.1:2500-120314 GCA_037179515.1 Halocaridina rubra
TTGAAGTTGTACTCCAGCCACCGAGTAGTCAAGCTTGGGCCTTCTTGCACTTGTACCCATTCTCATTACCTTACATTTTGAAGTATTGAATTTCATTAGCCACTTTTCTGACCACTCATGCAGATTATTTAGATCCTCCTGAAGTTCTCTACCATTGTTCTCGTTTTTTAATTTCTTCACAATCTTTGCATCATCTGAAAACATATTCATGAATGAATTTACAGACTCTGGTAGGTCATTTACATATACAAGGAACAAAAGTGGTCCTAAAACTGAACCCTGTGGAACTCCACTACTAACTCTTCTCCATTCAGACACTGAGTGTCTTACTCTAACCCTCTGTTCCCTTCCTTCTAAATAAGTTTTTATCCATTCCAAAACATTTCCACCTATTCTAGCCATTGATTGCAGCTTCCTAATAAGTCTCCCATGTGGAACAGTGTCAAACGCTTTCTGGAAGTCTAGGAATATGCAATCTGCCCAGCCCTCTCTTTCCTGTAAGATTTGGCTTACCTCATCATAAAATTCTAATAAGTTTGTTACTGTTGATCTACCTTCTCTGAAGCCATGTTGCCTCACTGACAAAAAGTTAAAGGATTCCAAGTGAAGAGAGATATGTTTCCTTAGTAGTTTCTCCATAATGTGTGTGTGTGTGTATTATATATATATATATATATATATATATATATATATATATATATATATATATATATATATATATAGTCTCCGTGGCAAAATGGTAGCGTCCACGACTCTGAGGCGGCAGGTCGAGGGTTCACGCCCCGTCACGGACTGAGGTTAGTAAGGGCATACACTCAGGGTAACGATTACATCTGCCAGAACAAGTCCTTTGCAAGAAGGCAACCGTCCTAGCCCTTAGTTGAACAGGGAGTTCGTGAAGTAAAACCGAAACCAAACCATATATATATATATATATATATATATATATATATATATATATATATATATATATATATATATATATATATATACTGTATACGTAAAGGACGGTTTACACGGTCAAACGGTTCGTCGAACGCAGTTCGACAGACAAGTGTTTGAAGTGATGTTCGAACGTGTGAACGGTTTTTTTTTTTTTTTTTTTTATGATTGTGACACCAGGACGGGCCAAAAAGAATTATAAAATAAAACAGCCCTCATCGGGCCCGGGCACGAAGAATACATAAAGTAAAGAGAAACAGAGATGGAGAGTGTAATGACGTGTCAGATGTGAAGGGATAATAAAAAATGCGTGATGAATATCCAAGAATATTCAGTGTAGCTGTAGGCATAGAAAAAGAACCGGAACTGAAGGAAGACTTTAACATCGAACTGTCCTGGACAGACCTATTTAAGTTCAAAAAAACCTTCAGCTGTAGTATCGCAACGGGCGGCTGGTGCCATGTGCCAACCTACTACATGACAGTTGGTTGTAGAACACGTTTGTCGAACGTGTTCGACAACCAAATACCCCGTTCACACGTTCGAACATCACTTCAAACACTTGTCTGTCGAACCGCGTTCGACGAACCGTTTGACCGTGTAAACCCCCCTTAAGTCATACGAAACAAGAAGTTTAAAATTGTTACCCTTATACAATAAACTCTAGCTAAACTACCCCATTCAGCTATTGGATTTTATTTTTTTTTTTTTACGGTCACCCCATACTAGAAACCATTTTAACTATTATTGACAGTTCTCTGAAGATAGAAGCTCGCGCAAGTATCTCCTTTCATAGTTTAAAGAAGATATTAATGAATGGCGACAGGGAATTCGGCCAGAAGGCAGGGGTCTACGAGCATGGTCTTAATCGTGAGCACAATCAGGTAATTGCCTATAGAGCAAAGTAATCCCCTTATTATTTTTTTTATGTCGTCTACCCCCAACTTCGGGGAAACAGCCAAGGTATATGATATGACAATCAAGACAATGAGTCTTTGGCTTTACGACAGCAGCATATTTGATGAATGAGATTCCTGTATTTCCTGTGGATTGCGATAGCCTAACTGTTCATTGGCTTATTTGGCAAATGTTTACTTTCACACTGTCTGCGAAATAAACAAAAACTGAAAATTCATCTAATACCATAATTTCAACTAACTCGTGTCTTAAACAGGTTGTGAACAATTCTAACCGTACCTGATCTAATACTTGTAATAAATTTTACGGTGTTTATTCCCAACTGGGAGGGTGAAAGTAAAATGTTCCACTTCTTTTTATATGCCTACATCAACACTGAAAATGCTTTGCTAAGCGTTATACATCGCTTATAGTCCCTTCACATCTGACAGGTCATAACACTTCCCATTTCTTTTGCTCTTGGTTTTATAGTTTCTTTGTGCCCAGGCCCTATGAGGTCAGTTCTCTGCTTGTCCAGGTGTCACTTAAAAAAAAAAAAAAAAAAAAAAAAAAAAAAAAAAAAAAAAAAAAAAAATATCAGGGCCTTCCAAGTCCCACTCATTAGATCATAAATCGTCTCCGAGTTCAAAATTTCGGGAATAAGGAAACTGGAGTGGCGTCTCCCATGAGATAGTGCCTGACACTAGCTAACGCGGTGAGTACATCATTAGATATATCTGGTCAGTGTATTAATTGCAACTCTACTAGCTTCGTTGTCAATAACTGCATAAGTGAGCATAATTTACCTCAAGGCCTGACAGCCTTACTCTTGTTAAGTCTGAGGACAAGGAGAATCTGATTATTCTATTTAAAGATTTTATTAATATCCAACTTTGAGGCGCCAGGTCGAGAGTTCGCGCCCCGCCACGGTCTGAGGTTAGCAAGGGCATGCACTCAGGGAACAATTACATCTGCCAAAACAAATCCTTCGCAAGAAGGCAACCCCCCTAGCCCTTGGTTAAAAAGGGAGTCCATGACGTAAAACACGCTTTATTAATATCCAACGAGTGATTTTCTTGAGCTGATGAGATCGAAATGTCTTTCAGAGAAGACGATACTTGAGTCCTCTATAGCAGATGAATACAAAAGTGCTTCTCTTGTACTTTTGTAGGCGAAAAAGTCAACTCCCTCTAGCAAGGAGAATGAAGTTCAGGCTGACGAAACTCATTGTTCTTGTTTATTGATAATTGGGTGATTATAAATAATTAGGAAACTAATGATAAACGAGGAGTTTTAATATTAGCAATAATATATAAATCTTCCAAAATCAAGTGTATTCATATTTAAAACTTAAATAAAATGTCATTACTGTACACAGTATCTATATGTTTGTGTGTTATTTCACCATATTAGGTTAGGTTAGAATGAGACCGGATGTCATTGGTTCCTCAAGTAATTGGAAACAATGAAACAGAAATAATAATAATAATAATAATAATAATAATAATAATAATAATAATAATAATAATAATAATAATAATAATAATAATAATAATAATAATAATAATAATAATAATAATCGGTAAGATTCGTTTCGTGCACCTCTTAAATCTTTGGACGAAACCATTTTCTTTTCTGATCGGGTTTGATGTGTTTTGAATGAATTAGATTATTGTTTTTGTTGGAAATCATTGTTTTGTGTCAGGATAGATATGGATGTGCGGCGGTGGTAACTCCATCTAATTCAACCAACCTAACCAAACCTAACTCAAATTTGAAGCCTGACATATCTTAACAGTGTGAATTTGGGTGTCTATAGAGTAGCGTTTCACCTTTCAGGAAGTGGTTGTAACACTGTTTTCTTTCGTTCACACCTCTAGTTATGAAAAAATCACGACATGTATATCGACGTACATTTGATGTGGTTATATCATCCTACTTAAGAAACGAGTTAATAGTTGAAAGTACATGCTGTAGTATTTTTTTTAAAGATAATTTTAACATTTAAAAAAAATTTCATTTCACTCATTAAGTTGTTAGTTAAGATATAACAACAACAACAACACCATGATTATTATAGCATGGTTTATACCCATGCAACTTGGGCCGAGACAAAATTGCATTTGTGAGCGCATACATTACACTAGATAGCATCCTTATGCAGATCTTTCAATAAGTTGGTGTACCTCTGTGGTTTTATATATATATATATATATATATATATATATATATATATATATATATATATATATATATATATATATATATATATATATATATATATATATATTTATATATTAAGTAAAAATCCACTTACTACTTCGTTTTCGGGTATTTGAATCTCGCAAAGATGAGTAATCCCCAAAACCCTTTGTCAAGTTGAATAAGCCTGTAAATTGTTAGGTTAGGTTAGGTTAGGAGACTTACCTCATAAATATGAATAACTTTAGAGCACCCTGGGGTTATTTTATTTTATTTTGTTTTTGCAAGATCTGTCTTTACTATCCCATATTATCAATAAAAATAGTGGACTATATGGAATAAAATGGTTGTAGTAATAGCACTCAACCCGACAGCATAACCAAACCACTAAAGGACTAACGTGAAAAATGAAGTACATCCTCTCCTAACCCGATTTTTATAACACAATATCAAGGCATTTTTAGCTCAATGGTAGCGTCGTGGCCTGTTAGTTTATTAGCTCCAGGTTCGATCCCGGTTCGAGGTTGGTTTGGCTTTTACTGTCTTATGTCGTTAAGGATTAAATTTGGCAGTCAACTCTTGGTTCAGTGATTTCCTGTAAGTCGGCCTGACTATTCAATCATTGCTTTTCGATCACTAGGTCCACACGATTGGAGAGGGGGCCTTGTTGTATGGTAAGAGTCTAGTCGAGCTATCAGCTATCATTGTGCCTTGCTTTGTGTCTTTCCACTGTGACCTTGTAACCTTTAACCTATTCTTGAAGTCACATTGCGAGAGTAAAATTCTATCTATAATGTTCTTCCCATATACACGTGTCATTGTTTTCATTGTATAATAAGAGTCTAGCTTAATTTGTGCCACAATTTCCCGACATGATTAGAAAAAGCTCTGCTCCGCTGTTTCGTATTTTTGTGCGCATATGGGCTCGGTGAGAGGTGATCGCAGGGTGGCGATAATTGTTATTGGAAGGTTTTGTTTGTGTTGCCATTGGAATCCTGGGCAACGTTAATATGGCTACCATCGTAGACATGCCAACCCAGTTTTGCCAACATAAAGTCCCTTAAAGTGTGTGATTTTATACTTTTAGAGACCACTTTTGTGAATTTTGCAACTTTTATACGTATTTGTTTTATATAGGATATTCAATGGGTAGATTATACTTAATTGCCTACTTGCCAGGAAGTAGACGTATCAAGTAGTAGTAAAATGGATGATTCGATAGGTTTGCCATCGTGTGCATCTCTTGTGTAGTCCTTAGAAAGAGACATGACCATGACTGCAGAACAGGTGAGACCATCGTGAAGGGCAGGTCGGAAAGTAGTTAAGGGCTAACCTGATTTGTTAATCTGGTGCCCATGACCACTCAGACGCCGCATACCATCGCCCTTACATTTGGATAAATCTTGTTCCCACACATTTCTTCTCTCGTCATTAGACTTACATCGGAGGAAAACATGAAGTCCAGCCTCGTCATTGTCTTGCTACTTGCGGGCTTATGTATGGCTCAGAATAGTAAGTTGTATTACCATGCATGTTTTCCGTAAAAAAAAAAAAAAAAAAAAAAAAAAGGGGGGGGGGATTAAATGATCTCAGCAAACGTAAGACGTCATATTTATCATTAACATTTACATCAGAGAACACGACCTTGTGAAAATTTAGCAGACTTAGCATAATTTTAACAAACCTATAGAATCAAAGCAAGAAATGTCTTGACCTGTATCCTAGTCCAACCCAACTAAAGTTTAGCAAAGGGGTTTAGATTCCAATAACTTAATGTTTCAATCCAACTTAAAGAGTATCTACATTCATAAATCAGATTTATTATCCTAAGAGACGTGTTACGTAGAGATCTTTTGCCATCAAGTAGGAATTATACTCTTTGGAAGTAATGGTTCCATATGTATATTCATCTGGTATTTTGGAGATGTTCTCGCCATAACCTTGTGATCGAGGTCAAATGTATGTTTTTTTTCCAATTAGGTCTTCGTAATTATTGCAGGATTTTTAATTTTAGTTTCATTTTAATATCAAAGCTGAAGAGATGTTGATTCAAGCAGGATATTTTCAGATCATTACTAAGGTACCCATATGCCTCACAGGGAGTAGTTTATGCTTACTTGCGCCTCATGGCTACTTAACAAATGTGCGTTTTATTATTTTTTAAATACTCTTTCCTGATACTCTTGTTGTGAATTGGGCATTTTAGTTTGTATAACATTTATTTAGTGCAACTATTGGTCACAGCACAATACTCTTAAGCTACTCGGATCTGGTAAAAATGAATAACCCCCAGAACCTCATGTAATGCTCAATAACTCCGTATTGTTAGGTCAGGAGACTTGCCTTGTAAATATGAATAAGTTTAAAGCATTTTTTTTTTACAAGATTTGTCTTTTCTACTCCATACTATCAATAAAAAATAGTAGATTATATGGAATAAATTGGTCGTGGTAAAAACATTGAAAAATTCAAATGCCTTTATAAGGAAAATGTCTGTTCTTTCTTGTCTCCCCTTTTCTTTTAGGTAGCTGTAAAACTAATTGTCATAAAATATAAGATAATTATTTGCCTGAAGAGACGATTTCGTGATTATAAATTACGATTCCCCTCACTGAAGGGGTGACCAGTTGGTCTCGAAAATAAATACTTCATATATATTTCAGATTTTTTCCTTATAAAGGGCCTTTTCCTACCATTTTAAGAGCATATAACTCTTATCAAAATCCAGTTTATTAATGTAATTTCCATTAGTTACCTTACCTGCTATTATTATTATTATTATTATTATTATTATTATTATTATTATTATTATTATTATTTTAAGCCAAGCAACAATCCCAGCAGGAAAAAGTCAGTGACTATAAACCATATGGCTGCTGCGGAGAAGCATATTTGGCTAGGAAAAAGAAAAAGATAGGATAAAAAATAAAACATAAAGGATGGTCAGTTAATAAGAACTACCTTACAAGGGAAGTTTACTTTCTCGTCCTTCTCTGGCTCCAATAAAAAATTGCAAGGCACTTTTGGGATTCAAACTTGGGACATCCTGGGTTTCTCAGTCATATCTGCTGTAGTGTGAATGTGATTAGAAATGTCGTGTCCTTACTTTGAACTTTTTCTTGATTCATGTAGGGATTCCGACCGAGTCAAGTATAGAATCCTGCGAGGGAAAGGGTCTCCCATTGCGTGATTTATCTGAACGAGTTACTATTTCCTGGGAATGTGCGTCGTTGATTTGCGATATACATTTGTATTTGGTAAATTTTTGATAAGAGCTATTCAAGAAACGATAAAAAGAATGAATTGAATATTACAGCAAGGTACTACTACTACTACTACTACTACTACTACTACCTACTACTACTACTACTACTACTACTACTACTACTACTACTACTACTACTACTACTACTACTACTACTACTACTACTAATAATAATAATAATAATAATAATAATAATAATAATATAGCTATCTATCTATCTATATACAGTTGCCCCGTTCCACCTTGAAAGAAGGGTGACCTAGCCAAAGAACATGCATTCACCATGATCTAAGACATACCTCAATTACTCCTCTTAGCTCCTTGGTAATAAAGGGTTGCTACACTCCCACCCCTTACCATCGTGCTAGTGTCACTCTGTCGTGGGGCCGATAGCCGCAGCTGGTTTACCCCCACTACTTCATCACACAGTAAACTCCCTCACGCCTGTTCATTGCAGTTCACTGTGCTAGCAGGTGCGAAAATTCATTTGGCTCTCGTCATCTATACACAATCTTCCTCCACTCATTTTTGTTTCTTGCACACACTTTTCCCTGCTTCACAGGCATTCCACGTGCATCCAATACTCTTATCGCACCATCCATCTAACTCATTCTAGTTCTTCCTTTTGGCCTTACTCCAACCTCTTCTGCACCCCACACTGTCTTTGCTAGTCGTTCATCACTCTTCTTTTCCATGAGTTCCAAGCAACTCGGTGATTTCTGATCTAACTTAGGGTTTCTTTTAAGAACTATTCTCTGCATCACCTCCTCCTTTCTCACTCTTATCTATTCTAGATGCACCAGGCATACTTCTCAAACACCTCACCTCCATTACATTCAACTTGTTCTTTTCATCCTTTCTTGTATTCCAAGTCTCTTCTCCATACAATGCTGTCGGCACCAGCACCACTTCATATATTCTTCTCTTTGCATTCATTCCTAGATAACTATTTCTCATCACATTTTTCGACCCATCTAGACAATTACTCACTTCCTGCACTCTATGACATGCTTCTGTATCCACTCGTCCATTCCTTGCCACGTTCGACCCCAGATATTTAAAACTGGAATTCTTCAAGCATCTTCCCATTCACTCCTACATTCAACCTGCCAACATTAACACTCCTCGTGCATCTCATGACTTTACTTTTACCAATATTCAACCGCAACTTCCATCTTTCACACACCCTAACAGACTCAAGCTAGAAGAGTGAGGGGGGATATGGTGACAGTCTTTAAATTCCTTCATGGTTATGATAGAGTGGATAGGGATCGATAATTTGATATGGCTGGCTCTAGAACTAGAGGTCATAGTTTGAAGCTTCGTAAGAAAACTTCTTTGCAGGATGTAAGGAAATACTTTTTCAGTGTAAGAGTAGTTGATAATTGGAATTGGCTAAGCGAGGAGGTAGTTAATGCTATCTCAATCCATAGTTTTAAGGACAGGTATGATAAGTATCACTAAGTCTAAAATGGAACCGATCAGGAGACGGGAAGATACGAGCTTTGGGCTCTTTCCAGTAAACACAATTAGGTAATCACAATTAGGTAATCACTCAGTCACCAAATGATTCAGGTTATCTTCAGGATTAGCCACTAGTGCTGTGTCATCTGCGAATAGCAGATAATAATAATAATAATAATAATAATAATAATAATAATAATAATAATAATAATAATAATAATGATAATAATGATAATAATAATAATAATAATAATAATAATAATAATAATAATAATAATAATAATAATAATAATAATAATAATAATAATAATAATGAATTTAAAATAAACTTGAGGTTATGTTGCTATTGGTTAAGAGTAGTTTGGATCTAGTAGCTGTTTCTTCTGTGACATGTATCCAAGGGCATTTACTGCCACTTCTTGCACGAACGTTACATGTGCGTGTCAAGCATTATATTACATTTTACTATTTTCCAGCGTTGTCAAGGGTACCAAGAAAACATTTAAAATTGGTCGATTCGGTAGAATTTCTCTCTCTCTCTGTCTCCCACTATCTATCTGTCTATCTATCTATCTATCCATCCATCGTCTTTTTCTTTATATATAATATACACAATAATACATACATATGAGAACGTATATATATATATATATATATATATATATATATATATATATATATATATATATATATATATATATATATTCTCCCTAAGTGAGGGGGCTAGAATATTTCCCCCATGTCGTAAGAGTCGACTAAATGGGGCTGAGCGAAGGGATTGGGAATCCCCTCCTCAGTATTTTATCTACTCAAAATGTCAGAGTATCTGGTCTTGACTCAGCTACTCTACTTAAAAGAGGAAAATGGTTCATGTATATATATATAATATATATATATATATATATATATATATATATATATATATATATATATATATATATATATATATATATATATATATATATATATATATATATATATAAGTTCTTGTGTATATAAGATATACACCAAATGTGTGTTCACTCTCTCATTATGCCCTTTATGCCTCTCTTCATATATGGTATTCATATATATATATATATATATATATATATATATATATATATATATATATATATATATATATATATATATATATATATACCCCCTGAGGGAGGGGGCAAGAATGCTTCCTCCGTGTTCCCCTGCGTGTCGTAAAAGGTGACTAAATGGGGTGGAGCGAGGGGACTGGGAATCCCCTCTTCCGTATTTGCTTCCCACTAAAGTCAAAGTATTTTTTGTGACTCAGCCACCCCCCTTATAAGGGGGAATATGGCTTTGGTGTATGGATGGATATATATATATATATATATATATATATATATATATATATATATATATATATATATATATATATATATATATATATATATATATATATATATATATATATATATATATATATATATATATATATATATATATATTAATAACACTGAACTGTTAACATACAGTCTAAAATGGAAGGAAAAGCCCATTAAATAAAACAACGAATATATATATATATATATATATATATATATATATATATATATATATATATATATATATATATATATATATATATATATATATATATATATATATATATATATATATATATATATATATATATATATATATATAAAGTACTTATTAATTTCGTGACCTAAACTGGTCACCTTCTCAAAGTACTTTGAGAAGGTGACCAGTTTAGGTCACGAAATTAATAAGTACTTTATATATATATATTTTCGTTGTTTTATTTAATGGGCTTTTCCTTATATATATATATATATATATATATATATATATATATATATATATATATATATATATATATATATATATATATATATATATATAAAAGTACAAACTGTTAGCATACACACTAAATAGTAAGGAAGCCCATCAGTGAAACAAAACTTATAAAACAATGCTATATTTCGGAACCTAACTGGATCCCTTCTCAAGCACAACTCTGAGTTGTGCTTGAGAAGGGATCCAGTTAGGATCCGAAATATAGCATTGTTTTATGTTTTGTTTCACAAATGGGCTTCCTTACTATATATATATATATATATATATATATATATATATATATATATATATATATATATATATATATATATATATATATATATATATATATATATATATTCAATCATTCGTGGCATGTCTTTGAATTTTTTCCATCTTATTTATGTGTTTTTTCAAATGAGGATTCCAAAAGGGGGCTGCGTATTCAAGCTTTGGCCTCACATAGGTTACATAAATATTTCTGAACATTCCTTCTCCATGTGTCTGAAGAAATACTGCTCGCACATCTGGGGTGCTTTTTCATATACTTATCTCTTTGATAGGGTTGAACCTAAGGCAGTCAGACTCATTAATGATCCTTCTCTTGCTTCTACTCTGGATTCTCTTTCTCTTCGCCGTAAGGTCTCATCCTTATGTCTTTTTGTATCACTACTACTTCCATCGCTGCTCTGATGAGTTGGCGAGCTGCTTTCTTCCCCAACTGCGGGGGCCATGTAACACCCGCCAAGCGGCCTCGTCTCACAGGTACTGTGTGGAGATTTGTAGCTCGCGGAATTGTCGGTGCAGCAACTGCTTCTTTGATCCCCATCCAGACTCTGGAGCTGTCTTCCCCCTTCTCTCTTTCCTAGTTCTTATAACCTGTCTTCCTTCATAAAACGGAAATATCGTCACCTAATCCTGCCATATCTCCAGGTCCTCAGTACTTCGACTATTACTTCCGTCTGTCCTTTTCCTATTGTGTGTCAAATTACTCATCTCTGTCTTGTCCTTAACGTTTTACTTTTCTTCGTCTTAATGTTTTCTCCGTCCCCGGGCCTCTATTAAGGAGGGCAATATTCTTGCCTGTCCCGGTGTCACACTCACATTTTTTTTTCTTATATTCCTTCTTTGATTTTTCCAAGCGGTTGCTCATACTCAATTTTGTCAGTATCTAAAACGTTATCCGTGAATACTGTACGATGGTGCTTAAAATTTACTTGCTCACAATCTAGGAATCTTCAGTTCTTCACTGTGTGGCTCAAGACTGTCATTCTATTTCATTATTATTAAACCCTCCATAATAAATATCCTAAACTAGTGTTTGTTGATTAGTTTGTGGGTTAATGACTACCTCTGTTATAATACTTCCTGAACCCGTATTTATGCGAGTGACAGCAAACGCCTTGAAATCACTTCCTATCGCAATATTTACTTCCTCAACCTGGAGCCTTTCACTGACAAGCAATGCTAGTCCTCCACTAGTCCTCTTAGATCTCTCATTTGTCATTACATTGTAACCCTTAGGAAAAGTTGCACATTGTATTTCTTCACTTAATTCTGTCTCTGTCATCGCTATTATATCTGCCTAGAATATTTACTTACTTTCATACAAAAGCCAAAATCCACATTATATGGGAGATGGGCGAGTCAGAAAAAACTGACTCTTTGTGGGAGAAAAATACAAAGGAGGGGATTCCCAGTCTGAAGGCTACCCTTACATTTGCTAAGAAAGCATATGCTGCCCTTACTGTGTATGTGTAAGTGATTGCATAATTATGATGACCTAATTGTGCTTACGGGAAGAGCCCAAAGCTCGTATCTTCCCGTCTCCTGATCCGTTCCATTTTGTACTTAGTGATACTTATCATACCTGTCCTTAAAACTATGGATTGAGATAACATTAACTACCTCCTCGCTTAGCCAGTCCCAGTTATCAACTGCTTTTACACTAAAAAAGTACTTCCTTACATCTTGCAAAGAAGTTTTCTTATGAAGCTTCAAAATATGACTTCTAGTTCTGAAGCCAGCCATATCAAACTATCGATCCCTCTCCACTCTATCATAACCATGAAGAAATTTAAAGACTGTCACCATATCGGTGTTATTACCTAATTGTGATTATCTAATTGTGCTTACGGGAAAAAGCCCAAAGTTCGTATCTTCCCGTCTCCTAATCGGTTCCATTTTACATGTCCTTGAAACTATGGATTGAGTTAGCATTAACTACCTCCTCGCTTAGCGAATTCCAATTATCAATTACTCTTACACTGAAAAAGTATTTCCTTACATCTTGCAAGGAAGTTTTCTTACGAAGCTTCAAACTATGACCTCTACTTCTAGAGCCAGCCATATCAAAATATCGATCCCTATCCACTCCATTGTAACCATAAAGGAATTTAAAGACTGTCACCATATGCCCCCCTCAGTATTCTAGCTTCGAGTGATGGTAAGTCTAATTCTCTCAGCCTTTCATCATAACTGCGATTGTTTATTTCTGGCACCAGTTTCGTGGCATGTCTTTGAACTTTTTAAAGCTTAACTACGTGATTTTCCAAGTGCGGATTCCAAAAGGGGCTGCATATTCAAGTATTGGCCTCATATAGGGTACGTAAATGTTTCTGGACATTTCCTTGTCTATGTACCTGAAGACTACCCTTACATTTGCTGAGAAAGCATATGCTGCCCTTACTATGCCATTTATATGTATTTCTGGAGACAAATCTCCTAGAGCTGTCTCATTCTCTGTCTCTTGAAGTTGTACTCCTGCCACCGAGTAGTCAACCTTGGGCCTTCTTGCACTTGCGCCAATTCTCATTACCTTACATTTTGAAGTATTGAGTTTCATTAGCCACTTTTATGACCACTCATACAGACTATTTAGATCTTCCTGAAGTTCTCTACCATTGTTCTCGTTTCTTACTTTCTTTGCAATCTTTGCATCATCTGCAAACATATTCATGAAGGAATTTACAAACTCTGGTAGGTCATTTACATATACAATGAGCAAAAGTGGCCCTAAAACTGAACCCTGTAGAACTCCACTACTAACCCTTCTCCGTTCAGACACTGAGTGTCTTACTCCAACCCTCTGCTCCATTCCCTCTAAGTAAGTTTTTATCCATTCCAAGACATTTCCACCTATTCTAGCCATTGCTTGCTGCTCATTAAGACCTAATTATTCTCATTGTGAGGAAACAAATATGGAAATGATGCCGATAATAACGATCCTGTATCTAGTGGCATACTTACTACTTTATTATTAACATTATTGTTAACATTTTTATTACAGCATTATTATTTTCTATGAAAGCTACATTTAATTTAACTATATGTCTAACCCTCTTATTTATTAGTTTAATTACATGTCTACTTATAAGTTACTATTAATGTTGAATAACCATTGTACAAAATGGAAATAAATGTTTTGATTTGATTTGATTTGATTTGATTTGATCCTAATAAGTCTCCCATGTGGAACAGTGCCAAATGCTTTCTGGAAGTCTAGGAATATGCAATCTGCCCAGCCCTCTCTTTCCTGTAAGATTCGGCTTACCTCATCATAAAATTCTAATAAGTTTGTTACTGTTGATCTACCTTCTCTGAAGCCATGTTGTCTCACTGACAAAAAGTTGAAGGATTCCAAGTGAAGAGAGATATGTTCCCTTAGTAGTTTTTCCATAACTTTGCAAACTATGCTGGTCAAGGAAACTGGTCTATAGTTTAGAGCCATATTCCTCCTTTCCTTTTTGAAGATAGGTATTATGTTCGCTTGTTTCCAGCATCTTGGAATCTCCCATGACTCCAGTGACTTTTTAAATATGATACTTATTGCCACTGATATTGAATTTGTGCCTTTTTTTAAGTACATGAGGGAATATATCATCAGGACCTGTAGCTCCATGGACATCTAACTCCATCAGCACTTTGCATACCTCTGTGGCTGGAAAGTTGATGTTCACTAATACTGGCCCATGAGCTTCTATTTCTGCAATCTGAGGGGGTGGGATACTTTCTACTGTAAATACTGACTGAAACACCTTGTTCAATTCTTTGCAGATCTCTTCATCCATCTCAGTGATGTTCCATTCGCTCTCTTAAGCCTTAAAACCTGTTTTTTACCTTCAGTTTTCCTCTGATAAAGCTGTGGCAAAGCTTTCTAATTTTCTTTAACCTTCCTGGTGATGTCCCTTTCATAGTCTCTCTCTGCCTCTCTTCTTTTAATTAGGTAATCATTTCTTGCTCTTTTGTAGGTTTGCCAGGCATTTATGCGTTTTCTACTTCTATGCCTTTTCCAGCATTTGTCTCTCCACTCCTTAGCTCTTTTACACTCATTATTGAACCATTTCTCTCTGGCATGAATTACACCTACTTTGGTGAAAGGTATGCAGCAATCTACTATCTTCCCATATTTCTCACAAAGGATGTCATACATTTCTTGTACAGATTTGTTGTAAAATAAGGTTCTCCAGTCAATAACTGCAAAAAGTTCATTCATTTTGATATAATCTCCTTTCGGATAGTTCCTCCTCATGTCCTCAGTGCCTCTACTCTCAGGAAGAATATCTTCAATGATATACTCCATCAACAACACACAGTGGTCACTCTTTCCAATTGGTGGTTCATACTCAATTTTTTCAATATCCAACACATTATCTGTGAATACTAGATCGAGTAGTGATGGTTCATCCCCACCCCTGGCACTCGTTGGTTCCATTACATGTTGGTGTAGGAAATTCCCTTGTTCACAATCTAGGAATCTTGCCCCGAATGAGTCCTCACCACTGTGGGTCAAGATTTACCCAATCAGTCTCTTCATGATTAAAATCTCCCATAATCAAAATCCTACATTTTCTCTCCCGTGCCATGTTAACAACTGAGTTTATGACTTCAACAGTACATATATGACTTTTCTCATAAACTTCTAGCCTATGTTGGTTCCTTGGTGGGTTATATACAACAGTTATTATAATGCTCTCTGACCCAGTATTTATTCAAGCAACAAAAAATTCCTTGAACTCACTTTCTATCGCCAAGTTTATTTCTTCAACCTGAATCCTTTCACTTATGATCAGTGCTCTCCCTCCACCAGTTCTCGCAGATCTTGCAACCGTTGATATTCTGAAGCCCTTAGGAAAAACTGTGACACTGTTTATGTCCTCACTCAACTTAGTGCCTGTACCTGCTAATATATCTGCCTTACTGTTGTGAATCCTATCTTTTAATTCTACTGTCTCTGTGTGTGTTTAAAATATATGTGTAAAATATATGAATTCATTAGATTTAGCCTTGATATCCAGATAATTTTGTAATAATGATAATGGAGAGAGAGAGAGAGAGAGAGAGGAGAGAGAGAGAGAGAGAGAGAGAGAGAGAGAGAGAGAGAGAGAGAGAGAGAGAGAGAGAGAGAGAGAGAGAGAGAGAGAGAGAGAGAGACGTGGAATTCATTTGGTAAGAATTTTTGGAGGGCAAAAATTTAGTATCCGCTCGATAATTAAATATTATTTCCTCCTGCTGCTGCTGCTCCTCCTCGCCCCTTCCTCCTCCTCCTCCTCCTCCCCCCTCCTCCTCCCCTCCATTATTTCCAATAAATATGGATATTCTACAATTTTAATTTGAGAAAAGTTATTATTTTCAGCTATTCTTGTGATTTCAGTTGCAATCATGATGTATAATAATAATAATAATAATAATAATAATAATAATAATAATAATAATAATAATAATAATAATAATAATATTTATAATATGTTCTTAGTTTCATCACGAACCCCAAATATTGTAATGGACTATTAAGCTTCGTATATCATGCGAGTTGTGTCTCATATTACCATGGAAACCATGTTAGTTCAAGGTTTGCTTCATGCTGATAGCTAGCTTGCACATATGACACTGATTGGTCTTATCTTGCGATAGTGTATACTGGAAGAATCTATATATTAATGATATCTCTTCCTTGCATTTAATGACCATAAGATTAATTATCTCTCTCTCTCTCTCTCTCTCTCTCTCTCTCTCTCTCTCTCTCTCTCTCTCTCTCTCTCTCTCTCTCTCTCTCTCTCTCTCTCTCCCACAATGATCAGACAGACAGGGTTACATTTATGAGCATACATTATAACCATATATTATTAGTAGTAAATAATATAAGTATAAAGAGTTTAATCTTTGTTTATACAATGATTTGAAGTCCATTGACAACTTTTCTTATTTATATGAGTATATCATTGGATGAATAATGTTAGTAATGGAACAGCACCAAACCTCTGGTGTCTATAAAGTATTCGAAACTTTTCTCAATTCTCACCTCTTGAATCATTTTGAATCTCACTCTCTTATATGCGATCACCAGTATGGCTTCCACAAAGCAAGATCCTCTGCTGACCTCCTGTCCTATCTCACTCAGGTAAGGCCATCTTTTAAGAACTATAGGGAATCTTTGTCGTCGCCCTTGATATCTCTCATGGCTTTCGACGGAGTCTGGCACAGGCTCTGTTAGCCAAATCCCTGCTTATACCTTTTTCCCTTCTCTTTGTTCTTTGACTCCCAATTTTCTTTCTGACTGTTTCATATCTGTGTTTGTGGACGGCGCACCATCTACCTTACCCTTTAACTTCTATTTTTTTCGTCTCATTGCTTTCTTGGTGCTCTGGTGTCTTGCCTGTCCCGGTGTCACACTAAATAAAATAAAAAAAGCTTAGTCTGCTCCGTAAATAGTTTGGACGGGGAAGAAAGAAATTTTGCCTGATCTACATCAGGATTGATAAATATTTGGTTTTGTCTTATCAGAAAAGTATTAAAAAAGACAAGAATTTATCGAATTTGGTATTAACGAGTAACTATGGTAGAGAATTACTATATACGTCATGATTATAACTACTTCCTCAAATCCCCAGTCTTAATGGCTTAGGGACCTATATCCACGTGGGACGTTCTGATCTCCGTTCTGTCACTGGGTAGACAGGATTTCTTTCGGTTTCGGTTTTACGCCACGGACTCCCTTTTCAACCAAGGGCTAGGACGGTTGCCTTCTTGCGAAGGACTTGTTTTGGCAGATGTAATCGTTACAATGAGTGCATGCCCTTGCTAACCTCAGACTGTGACGAGGCGCGAACCCTCGACCTGACACCTCAGAGTCGCGGACGCTAAAGCTCGAGCCACGGCGACTACTAGTACAGGATTTCTTCGCCAGTGCTATTAATTGATAAGAGGGAAGTGGTTAGAGACATTCTCCGTGTACATAGATCTTTTGAACTTAAATAGGACTGCTTAGAGCAGTTCGATGTTGTCTTCCTTCATTTACGGTTCTTATCTGTGCCTACATCAACACCGAATATTCTTGGATATTCGGTACACATGTCTTATTATCCCTTCACATCTGACAAGTCACAATACTCCCCATCTCTGTTTCTCTTTACTTTTTGTTTTCTTCGTGCCCAGATTTTTTTTTTTGGGGGGAGAGGGGAGGGACTTGTTCTGGTTTCACAATCATAAAAAAAAACATAGTATTCTTGTCAGTGTAGTGGGTTCATAAGTATATCACAGTATAGATATTGAAACTATATTAGAACTTTTCTTTCTCTAAATATGGAAATTTTTTTCCAATCGGAAAGTAAGAATATATATATATATATATATATATATATATATATATATATATATATATATATATATATATATATATATATATATATATATATATATATATATATATATATATATATATATATATATATATATATATATATATATATATATATATATATATATATATATATATATATAATTACCTAATGGTAATTACGTGCTTTTTCAAGTGTGGATTCCAACAGGGGGCTACATATTCAAGTTTTGGCCTCACATAGGTTGCATAAATATTTCTGAACATTTCCTCGTCCATGTACCTGAAGGGTACCCTTACATTTGCTAAGAAAGCATATGCTGCCCTTACTATGCCATTTATATGCATATCTGGAGACAAATCTGCCAGTATGTTTACTCCTAGATCTCTCTCATTCTCTGTCTCTTTAAGTTTTACTCCTGCCATTGTGTAGTCAAGCTTGGGCCCTCTTGCACTTGTACTTATTCTCATTATCTTACATTTTGTAGTATGAAATTACATTAGCAACTCTTCTGACCACTCATGCAGACTATTTATGTCATCCTTAAGTTCTCTACCATTGCTCTCGTTTCTTATTCTTTTCACAATCTTTGTGTGTGTGTTTAATTATCTAATTGCAATTACTTAAATGTGCCTATGGAAAAGAGCTCCTGGCTCGTAAGTTCCAGTCTCCTTTTCGGTTCCATTTTGCACTTAGTGATACTTATACATGTCCTTGAAACTATGGATTGAGTTAGCATTAACTACCTCCTTGCTTAGCCAATTCTAATTATCAACTACTCTTACACTGAAAAAGTACTTGATTACATACTGCAAAGAAATTTTCTTACGAAGCTTCAAACTATGACCTCTAGTTCTAGTGCCAGCCATATCAAAATATTGATTCCGATCCACTCTGTCATAACCATGAAGCAATTTAAAAACCGCCACCATATCCCCCCACGTCCATCTAGCTTCGAGTGATGGTAAGTCTAATTTACTCAGCCTCTCATCATAACTTAGATTGCGTATTTCTGGCACCAGATACTTGGCACGTCTTTAAACTTTTTCCAGCATGATTACATGCTTTTTCAAGTGCGGATTCCAAGTGGGGGCTGCATATTCAGGCTTTGGCTTCACATAGATCACATAAATATTTCTGAACATTTCCTTGTCCATATGCCTGAAAATTTGCTAAGAAAGCATATGCTGCCCTTACAATGCCATTTATATGCATTTTTGGAGACAAATTGGGCAGTATATTTACTCTTAGATCTCTTTCATTCTTTGTCTCTTGGAGTTCTACTCCTGCTATTGAGTAGTCAAGCTTTGGCCTTCTTGCACTTGTACCCAATCTCATTACCGTACATTTTGAAGTATTAAATTTCATTAGCCACCTTTCTGACCACTCATGCAGACTATTTAGATCTTCCTAAAGTTCTCTGCCATTGTTCTCGTTTCTTACTTTTTTCACAATCTTTGCATTATCTGCGAACCTATTCATGAAGGAATTTACAGACTCTGTGATTACCTAATTGTGCTTACGGGAAAGAGCCCAAAGCTCGTTTCCTCGCTTAGCCAATTCCAATTATCAACTACTCTTGCACTGTAAAAGTACTTCATTACATCCTGCAAGGAAGTTTTCTTACGAAGCTTCGAACTATGACTTCCCGACTCGATTGTGTGTGTGTGTGTGTAATTACCTAATTGTGCTTACAGGTTCCATTTTTGTACTCGGTGATACTTATCATACTTGTCCTTAAAACTACGAATTGACTTAGCGTGTATGAGTTAGTGTTTGTTATGACAACCGTAGTGAAGGATTGTCGTGCAACCCCTCCACTGTTGCCATTGGTGGTAAAAATCATGATATTATTAATCCCCCCCCACTTCTGTACCTTAACTTATAGTTAGGTTGAATGTCGTATATCATATTTTTACAATTAAGTATAAGGTAGAAAGTTTGCATGACTCCCCATCTCCATGTTGGTTTGAACTGTTGTTATTCTTGTTTGCGTAACATGATTTATTTATTTTTCATTTTTCTTTTATGACTGTGGCACCAGGACGGGCCAAAAAATAATAAAATAAAAGTCCCCATCGGGCCTGGGCACGAAGAATACATAAAGTAAAGAGAAACAGAGATAGAGACTGTAATGACTTGTTAGATGTGAAGGGATGATAAAAGATGTGTAATGAATATCAAAGAATATTCAGTGTAGCTGCAGGTATAGAAAAAGAACCGTAACTGAAGGAAGACTTAACATCGAACTGTCATCAGGACCTGTAGCTTTATGAACATCTAAATCCATCAGCGCTTTGCATACCTATGTGGCTGTAAGGTTGATGTTCTCTAATACCGGCCCTTGAGCTTTTATCTCTGCAATCTGAGGGGGTGGGGTACTTTCTACTGTAAATACTGACTGAAACACCTTGTTCAATTCTTTGCAGATCTCTTCATCCGTCTCAGTGATGCTTCCATCCTCTCTCTTAAGCCTTAAACCCTGTTCTTTTACCTTCAGTTTTCCTCTGATAAAGCTGTGGAAAAGCTTGGGATTTTCTTTAGCCTTCCTGGTGATGTCCCTCTCATAGTCTCTCTTTGCCTCTCTTCTTTTACTTAGGTAGTCATTTCTTGCTCTTTTGTAGGTTTGCCAGGCATTTATGCTTTTTCTCCTCCTATACCTTTTCCAGCATTTGTCTTGCCACTCCTTAGCTCTTTTACACTCATTATCGAACCATTTCTCTCTGGCATGAATTACACCTACTTTGGTGAAAGGTATGCAGCAATCTACTATCTTCCCATATTTCTCACAAAAGATGTCATACATTTCTTGTACAGATTTGTTGTAAAATAAGGTTCTCCAGTCAATAACTGCAAAAAGTTCATTCATTTTGATATAATCTCCTTTCGGATAGTTCCTCCTCATGTCCTCAGTGCCTCTACTCTCAGGCAGAATATCTTCAATGATATACTCCATCAACAACACACAGTGGTCACTCTTTCCAGTTGGTGGTTCATACTCAATTTTTTCAATATCCAACACATTATCTGTGAATACTAGATCGAGTAGTGATGGTTCATCCCCACCCCTGGCCCTCGTTGGTTCCATTACATGTTGGTGTAGGAAATTCCCTTGTACGCAATCTAGGAATCTTGCCCCGAATGAGTCCTCACCACTGTGTGGGTCAAGATTTATCCAATCTATCTCATTTTGATTAAAATCTCCCATAATCAAAATCCTACATTTTCTCTCCCGTGCCATGTTAACAACTGAGTTTATGACTTCAATAGTACCTATATGACTTTCCTCATAAACTTCTAGCCTATTCTGGTTCCTTGGTGGGTTATATACAACAGTTATTATAATGCTCTCTGACCCAGTATTTATGCGAGCAACAAGAAATTCCTTGAACTCACTTTCTATCGCCAAGTTTATTTCTTCAACTTGAATCCTTTCACTTATGATCGGTGCTATCCCTCCACCAGTCCTCTCAGATCTTTCAACCCTTAATATTCTGAAGCCCTTAGGAAAAATTGTGACACTGTTTATGTCCTCACTCAACTTAGTCTCTGTAATTGCTACTATATCTGCCTTACTGTCGTGAATCCTATCTTCTAATTCTACTGCTTTACCAGCTAATCCATCAGCATTTGTGTATAACAGTCTTAATGAGGCCCCATCCCTGATCTTCTGTCATTATCTTCTTTATCTCCCCTTTGTCTGGAAGACTCTGAAATGAAAATTTTTCTTCTCTTCTTCACTGAATGATCATAGAAATGTTAAGAGAATTGAAAGCTCCGGAATTTTGTGCTATGGTCATGAGCCCAAGACAAATGCTCTATGTTATTTTAGTGCTGTTATTGTTCCACAGTATGTTTATATTAATTTTCACAATGCATGTAACTATTAACTTGTACATGTCTGTTGTTTAGATTCTCCTTAGTTTCCTCAAATAATAATAGATGAAAAAACTTCAATCATAACTTGTGCTAGTAGTGACTTACTGGGATTCCTGGAATGATGGGGTAAAAAAAAAAATTATACACATATTCAGTATGCTGTAGCAAGCATCTGAAAGGAATGGAGTGTGAGGGGCTGCCAAGTTTTCTCTTCTTGATTTTTTTTTCTTGCAGACTTATCAATAATAAGTTTACACCACCTTATATCAGGACACAGTTAAGACTATAGGTTTCTTATGAATGGCAACATGTAGTGGCAAATAGGTTTAGCGTGAAATTCTACAGTATCAGCAACCACAGTATTTCAGTGGTACAAAAGAAATTGTTTAAAAATTGGATTGTATGTTTTCAGGCAAGACCAACGATGGTGGTGACGCTAGAGGTGACGAAGAAACATTGTCTGATTCTTCTGCTACGAGTAATAATAATAATAATAATAATAATAATAATAATACTTTATTTCCAACATACATTGGGTATTCAAATATGGGTGTACAATTAAAATTTACAAGTAAAATCTTCCTTTAAGAGTAACTTCTTAAGATTATATTTAAAAGTATACACTGAACCAGCATTTTTTAGTTCTCTGGGAAGCTGATTATATAAATGAGGTCCACGAATGTTTATATCTCTTGAGCCAATATCAGTTTTAGACCTTCGTACTAATAAATCTTCCCCTTGACGGGTAGTTAACCCGGTAACTGAGCTTACTGTAGAAAAATTATACAAGCAATCAGGAATATTGTTTCTTAGTATATTAAAAACAAAGGTACATATATCAAAAACATATTTATCTCTAATCTTTATCCATTCTAGATCTTTTAAAACAGGAGAGATGTGCTCGTATTTTCTTACATTGCCAACAGCCACTCGTGCTGCAAAGTTTTGTAACTTTTGTATTCTTTGTAATTGAGTCTTATTTGTACATCCCCAAACTTTGAGACAGTAATTAATTAAACTCATAGCTAAGGACTGGACAATTATTATACGAGTTGATGTTTCAAATGAGTCTTTTACCCTATTTAGATATATTAGAGTACCCATTACTTTTTTATAAATTTCATCTATATGCATTTCAAAATTCATGTAACGGTCAAAATAGACACCTAGGTTCTTTACCGAGTTCATTGGCTTAATGATATTACCGTTAAAATTTATATGAAGATTGTCATCAACTTCTGATAATAATTGTCTGGATCCGATAAGAATAGATTGGGTTTTAGTTTCATTAAGTAACAGACCATTTTTTAGAAAGTAACGTTTAGCCATATACAAAATTTCTTCTGCTCTACGAATAATATTTTCTAAATCATTAATTTCTCCTTCAATTAAGATTTGAGTATCGTCAGCATATTGAATGACATAACAGTTAGGTAAATATTTTACTAGATCGTTTACATATATTAGAAAAAGTATAGGTCCTAGGATCGATCCCTGAGGGACCCCAAACAATACCTTCTTGCGACTTGAGACTACATCTTTTATTCTGACTGACTGGTAGCGGTTTTTTAAATAGTTCTCGAACCAGCTTGGGTCAATGTTCATTTTTTTGCATTTTTCTAATAAGATGGTATGGTGTACACTATCAAAAGCTTTAGAAAGATCGAGTAGTAGTAGCAATGATATTTTCTTATTATCTATATTTTTGTATATTTCATCTGATATTTTCAATAAGGCGGTTTCAGTTGATAATTTTGGCCTGAAACCGTGTTGACTTTTTGCAATAAGTTTATTTTTTTCAAGAAACTCACTTAACTGATTTGCAACAATCTTTTCAAGTATCTTTGATAAAATTGGTAGTAAAGAGATTGGTCTATAGTTAGAGACGTCGTCAGGATTTCCATTTTTAAAACCAGGAATTACATGGGGATTTTTCCATAAATCTGGGTAGATATTGGTAACTATGGAAGTATTGATTATTACCGTCAGATACCATAAGCACTGAAGAAGACGCGAGAAACAGTGAAGAAACTGTGCAAGAGGAAATGAGAAACAGTGATGAAGCTACGAGAAGCAGCGAAGAAGAGACAACAGGTAGTGAAGGAGATATGAGGAGGAAAACTGAAGATAGGAAAAGTGATGGAGAGAGAGGACGTACGTATATAATTGTTTGTCATATTATTGTTTGTAGTAATGACGATGAGAGTGATCGTAATAATAATATTTTGCTTAACTAAATGTAACGACATCTAAAAATAACAGGAAGGGCATAAATGTGATCTGTGAACTAGATAATATTCGCATCTAACCTGTCCTAGTGTCTCCTGTCACAGGCTTTGTAGGAAGTTGAATAAATCAAGGATTGAGAGACAGGCATCCCCTTGGGAATTTAATGGTTAAATTCTTGCTTCCAGATCATATCAAGGATAATAAATAATGATAATAACAATGATGATAATCGAAATTATAATCATATTACATACCTGAAACCTTCTTTTTAGATAAGCTAGGCAAGTTGCCACTACTGTATTTAATGAACGGAGACGGTTTCACTTCAAATTTACCTTGCAGTCCCCATTGGTACTCTTATTTAGCTGCATTAAGAAAAATAAAAAGATGCTTTGCCTAGCGCTAGCTCTTCTATTTACCAGTCAGTCGCTTCTCACAACACTTTGGAACTTCAAAATGATATATACTTCTCCCCTCACCCTACAGAAGAAGAAATACAGTAGCCATTTTCTTACTTGTTCCACATTGTCTTTCCTTTATTTTGTTGCATGAAAGAAAATTAATAAAAGGAGGCATATCCAGACCTTTTTTCCCTTTCTTCATTACAACATACAGTATGCACGAAACATTAATATATACAGGTAGTTTTTATATGTGATTATTACTAAATTATTTAAAGATGTATATTTACGTAACATACATGTGAGGCTCTTAGTGCTATACAGGGGGCTAAGTACTAATGCAACAATATGCCAGAAAACACAGCTAAAAATTTCGCAACTTTAAAACCCTGCTACATGAGAGACTACCGAGATAATAAAATTTGAAAGTTTTAAAATTTTAAACACGTTTTGTAGCGTTTTATAATTTTTGCACATAGCCCAGTATGGTACTATGTGTAACTTAAATAAATAAGTGTACATGTTTACTTATGTAGAAGCATATTTTATGAGCAATAATTTTGTGTTCATTGAAAATAGATACATTAACCTTTTTCAACTTTCACCTGGTCAGCTCCTGCTGTCATAACTACTCTCAGAATCACTAGTGAGACTTTCACAGACGACTTAAAGGATTCTTCATCGGATGCCTTCAAAACACTAGCAGCAAAAATTGAGACCGAGGTAAAGATTCAATATATATATATATATATATATATATATATATATATATATATATATATATATATATATATATATATATATATATATATATATATATATATATATATATATATATATATATATATATATATATATATATATATATATATATATATATATATATATATGTGTGTGTGTGTGTGTGTGTGTGTGTGTGATTACCTAATTGTGATTACCTAATTGTGTTTACGGGAAAGAGCCCAAAGCTCGTATCTTCCCGTCTCCTGATCAGTTCCATTTTAGACTTAGTGATACTTATCATACCTGTCCTTAAAACTATGGATTGAGATAGCATTAACTACCTCCTCGCTTAGCCAATTCCAATTATCAACTACTCTTACACTGAAAAAGTATTTCCTTACATCCTGCAAAGAAGATTTCTTTCGAAGCTTCAAACTATGACCTCTACTTCTAGAGCCAGCCATATCAAAATATCGATCCCTATCCACTCTATCATAACCATGAAGGAATTTAAAGACTGTCACCATATCCCCCCCTCACTCTTCTAGCTTCGAGTGATGGTAAGTCTAATTCCCTCAGCCTCTCATCATAACTGAGATTGCGTATTTCTGGCACCAGTTTCGTGGCATGTCTTTTAACTTTTTCAAGCTTAGCTATGTGCTTTTTCAAGTGCGGATTCCAAAAGGGGGCTGCATATTCGAGTTTTGGCCTCACATAGGTTACATAAATATTTCTGAACATTTCCTTGTCCATGTGCCTGAAGGCTACCCTTACATTTGATAAGAATGCATATGCTGCCCTTACTATGCCATTTATATGTATTTCTGGAGACAAATCTGCCAGTATGTTTACTCCTAGATCTCTCTCATTTTCTGTCTCTTGAAGTTGTACTCCAGCCACCGAGTAGTCAAGCTTGGGCCTTCTTGCACTTGTACCCAGTCTCATTACCTTACATTTTGAAGTATTGAATTTCATTAGCCATTTTTCTGACCACTCATGCAGATTATTTAGATCCTCCTGAAGTTCTCTACCATTGTTCTCGTTTTTTACTTTCTTCACAATCTTTGCATCATCTGCAAGCATATTCATGAATGAATTTACAGATTCTGGTAGGTCATTTACATATACAAGGAACAAAGTGGCCCTAAAACTGAACCCTGTGGAACTCCACTACTAACTCTTCTCCATTCAGACACTGAGTGTCTTACTCTAACACTCTGTTCCCTTCCTTCTAAGTAAGTTTTTATCCATTCCAAAACATTTCCAGCTATTCTAGCCATTGATTGCAGCTTCCTAATAAGTCTCCCATGTGGAACAGTGTCAAACGCTTTCTGGAAGTCTAGGGATATGCAATCTGCCCAGCCCTCTCTTTCCTGTAAGATTTGGCTTACCTCATCATAAAATTCTAATAAGTTTGTTACTGTTGATCTACCTTCTCTGAAGCCATGTTGCCTCACTAACAAAAAGTTGAAGGATTCCAAGTGAAGAGAGATATGTTTCCTTAGTAGTTTCTCCATAACTTTGCAAACTATGCTGGTCAAGGAAACTGGTCTATAGTTCAGAGCCGTATCCCTCCTTCCCTTTTTGAAGATAGGTATCACATTTGCTTGTTTACAGCATCTTGGAATCTCCCCCGACTCCAGTGACTCCTTAAATATGATACTTAGTGCCACTGATATTGTGTTTGTGCATTTTTTAAGTACATGAGGGGATATGTCATCAGGACCTGTAGCTTTATGAACATCTAAATCCATCAGCGCTTTGCATACCACTGTGGCTGTAAGGTTGATGTTCTCTAATACCGGCCCTTGAGCTTCTATCACTGCAATCTGAGGGGGTGGGGTATTTTCTACTGTAAATACTGACTGAAACTCCTTGTTCAATTCTTTGCAGATCTCTTCGTCCGTCTCAGTGATGCTTCCATCCGCTCTCTTTAGCCTTAAAACCTGTTCTTTTACCTTCAATTTTCCTCTGATAAAGCTGTGGAAAAGCTTGGGATTTTCTTTAGCCTTCCTGGTGATGTCCCTCTCATAGTCTCTCTCTGCCTCTCTCCTTTTACTTAGGTAGTCATTTCTTGCTCTTTTGTAGGTTTGCCAGGCATTTATGTTTTTTCTCCTCCTATACCTTTTACAGCATTTGTCTCTCCACTCCTTAGCTATTTTACACCCATTATCGAACCATTTCTCTCTGGCATGAATTACACCTACTTTGGTGAAAGGTATGCAGCAATCTACTATCTTCCCATATTTCTCACAAAAGATGTCATACATTTCTTGTACAGATTTGTTGTAAAATAAGGTTCTCCAGTCAATAACTGCAAGAAGCTCAATCATTTTAATGTAATCTCCTTTCGGATAGTTCCTCCTCATGTCCTCAGTGCCTCTACTCTCGGGAAGAATATCTTCAATGATATACTCCATCAACAACACACAGTGGTCACTCTTTCCAATTGGTGGTTCATACTCATTTTTTTCAATATCCAACACATTATCTGTGAACACTAGATCAAGTAGTGATGGCTCATCCCCACCCCTGGCCCTTGTTGGTTCCATTACATGTTGGTGTAGGAAATTCCCTTGTACGCAATCTAGGAATCTTGTGATTACCTAATTACCTAATTACCTAATTGTGTTTACGGGAAAGAGCCCAAATCTCGTATCTTCCCGTCTCCTGATCGGTTCCATTTTATACTTAGTGATACTTATCATACCTGTCCTTAAAACTATGGATTGAGATAGCATTAACTACCTCCTCGCTTAGCGAATTCCAATTATCAACTACTCTTACACTGAAAAAGTATTTCCTTACATGCTGCGAAGAAGTTTTCTTACGAAGCTTCAAACTGTGACCTCTAGTTCTAGAGCCAGCCATATCAAAATATCAATCCCTATCCACTCTATCATAACCATGAAGGAATTTAAAGACTGTCACCATATCCCCCCTCACTCTTCTAGCTTCGAGTGATGGTAAGTCTAATTCCCTCAGCCTCTCATCATAACTTGTGTGTGTGATTACCTAATTGTGATTACCTAATTGTGTTTACGGGAAAGAGCCCAAAGCTCGTATCTTCCCGTCTCCTGATCGGTTCCATTTTATACTTAGTGATACTTATCATACCTGTCCTTAAAACTATGGATTGAGATAGCATTAACTACCTCCTCGCTTAGCGAATTCCAATTATCAACTACTCTTACACTGAAAAAGTATTTCCTTACATCCTGCGAAGAAGTTTTCTTACGAAGCTTCAAACTGTGACCTCTAGTTCTAGAGCCAGCCATATCAAAATATCGATCCCTATCCACTCTATCATAACCATGAAGGAATTTAAAGACTGTCACCATATCCCCCCCTCACTCTTCTAGCTTCGAGTGATGGTAAGTCTAATTCCGTCAGCCTCTCATCATAACTGAGATTGCGTATTTCTGGCACCAGTTTCGTGTGTGTGTGTGTGTATGTGTGTGTGTGTGTGTAATTACCTAATTGTAATTACCTAATTGTGTTTACGGGAAAGAGCCCAAAGCTCGTATCTTCCCGTCTCTTGATCGGTTCCATTTTTTACTTAGTGATACTTATCATGCTTGTCCTTAAAACTATGGATTGAGATAGCATTAACTACCTCCTCGCTTAGCCAATTCCAATTATCAACTACTCTTACACTAAGAAAGTATTTTCTTACATCCTGCAAAGAAGTTTTCTTACGAAGCTTCGAACTATGACCTCTAGTTCTAGAGCCTGTCATATCAAAATATTGATCCCTATCCACTCTATCATAACCATGAAGGAATTTATAGACTGTCACCATATCCCCCCTCAATCTTCTAGCTTAGAGTGATGGTAAGTGTAATTTCCTCAACCTGTCATCATAACTGAGATTACGTATTTCTGGCACCAGTTTCGTGGCATGTCTTTTAACTTTTCAAGATTAGCTATGTGCTTTTTCAAGTGCGGATTCCAAAAGGGGGCTGCATATTCAAGTTTTGGCCTGAAATACGTCACATAAATATTTCTGAACATTTCCTTGTCCATGTGCCTGAAGGCTACCCTTACATTTGATATGAATGCATATGCTGCCCTTACTATGCCATTTATATGTATCTCTGGAGACAAATCTGCCAGTATCTTTACTCCTAGATATCTCTCATTTTCTGTCTCTTTAAGTTGTACTCCAGCCACCGAGTGTGTGTGGGATTACCTAAGTGATTACCTAATTGCGATTACCTAATTATGTTTACGGGAAAGAGCCCAAAGCTCGTATCTTCCCGTCTCCTGATCGGTTCCATTTTATACTTAGTGATACTTATCATACCTGTCCTTAAAACTATGGATTGAGATAGCATTAACTACCTCCTCGCTTAGCGAATTCCAATTATCAACTACTCTAATTGTGATTACGGAAAAGATCCCACAGCTCGTATCTTCCCGTGTCCTGATCGCTTCCAGTTTGTACTTAGTGATGCTTATCATACCTGTCCTTAAAACTATTGATTGAGATAGCATTAACTACCTCCTCGCTTAGCCAATTCCAATTATCAACTACTCTTACACTGAAAAAGTATTTCCTTACATCCTGCAAAGAAGTTTTCTTACAAAGCTTCAAAATATGACCTCTAGTTCTAGATCCTGCCATATCAAAATATCGATGCCTATTCACTCTGTCACCATATCCCCCCTCAATCTTCTAGCTTCGAGTGATGGTAAGTCTAATTCCCTCAGCCTTTCATCATAACTGAGATTACGTATTTCTGGCACCAGTTTCGTGGCATGTCTTTTAACTTTTTCAAGGTTAGGTATGTGCTTTTTCAAGTGCGGATTCCAAAAGGGGGCTGCATATTCGAGTTTTGGCCTCACATTTGTTACATAAATATTTCTGAACATTTCCTTGTCCATGTGCCTGAAGGCTACCCTTACATTTGAAAAGAATGCATATGCTGCCCTTACTATGCCATTTATATGTATTTTTGGAGACAAATCTGCTAGTATGTTTACTCCTAGATCTCTCTCATTTTCTGTCTCTTGAAGTTATACTCCAGCCACCGAGTAGTCAAGCTTGGGCCTTCTTGCACTTGTACCCAATCTCATTACCTTTCATTTTGAAGTATTGAATTTCATTAGCCACTTTTCTGACCACTCGTGCAGACTATTTAAATCTTCCTGAAGTTGTCTACCATTGCTCTCGTTTCCTACTGTCTTCACAATCTTCGCATCATCTGCAAGCATATTCATGAATGAATATACAGACTCTGGTAGGTCATTTACATATACAAGGAACAAAAGCGGCCCTAAAACTGAACCCTGTAGAACTCCACTACTAACTCTTCTCCATTCAGACACTGACTATCTTACTCTAACATTCTGTTCCCTTCCTTCTAAGTAAGTTTTTATCCATTTCAAGACATTTCCACCTATTGACGCCTTTAAGGCAGTCAAGTTTATTAGTAGGTGATAAAGAAAAGGGCCATATCGAAGACTCGTCTTTATAGGTACGGTTTGCCTAGAAGCCATAAAACAGCTACTATTAATCATTGAATGCAATATATGATTCTACCTTACACAAGTGTATTTAGTTAATGTCATCATCCTTACTCTCTATTTATCATTTTATGCTACATGTTAATTATTATAGGTTAATGCAGTTAGCTTCTTATAACTTACGTAATTGAGGCCCAGAATAAATCCGCTGAATAATACGTCTGCTCTCGGATCCACTCAGTTTCTGTCTGCCTATCCTCTCGAGGTGTATGGCAGTATATGGATTATACTTACTAAGCAAGAACAAGGGCCTGTTGTGTCTTTCCTGACACTCCGTGGTGGCCCTCTCTCTCTCTCTCTGTCTGTCTGCATATACACACATACATGTGTGTTGCTGCTCTCTCTCTCTCTCTCTCTCTCTCTCTCTCTCTCTCTCTCTCTCTCTCTCTCTACCGCCATGGGTGGCGGTAACACTCCCCCCGTTGAGCAGTAGCGGCTGCCGAAACCAAGCCCCACATGGGCATATTACGTCTCCGGAATGTGCACTCCCTCCAGTAAGCAGAGATGAATCGGCGCCCGCATCAGTGTACCCTTCTGCGTCCTGACCTGTACCCGACGAACAATCCCATCGTCACTATGGAAGATTTTTATGACCCTAGCTAGTGGCCACTGATTCCTAGGGGTGGGCATATCCATGATGAGAACCACATCACCAATGGATAGATTTGGACTCCCCCAGACATTCCTTTGTCCGCTCCGCAAACTCGGCAGATATTCCCTCAACCACCTCTTCCAGAACTGATCAGCCAGCAGCTGTGCGTGCCGCCATCAGCGTCGGATGCAATCTTTAGCAGTCCATACTCCCGGGAAAGGGCCGGGATCCCCCCTGGCATATAGAGCGTGAGCAGGCGTAAGCACCGTCTCATCCCCTGGCTCCTGTGAGGCCATAGTTAACGGTCGATTATTGACGATCCGCTCCACCTCACAGAATAAGGTTTGCAGGCGACCGTCATCCAACACCTGATTTCCAATCAGAGTATAGAGTGTTTTCTTTACAGTGCGAATTTGTCGCTCCCAGACACCTCCTGTGTGTGGAGCCCTGGGGGCGTTGAAAATCCAACGTATTTCCCGCTCGGCCAACCTTGTTTGTAACACTCGGTCGGCCTCCCAGGACTTTGCAGCCTCTTTGAGATCCTTGCACGCCCGTACCATGTTGGTGCCATTATCTGATCGCAACAGCCGTGGCGTGACGCCCCTCCTGCACGTGAACTGAGAGATAACCAAGAGTAGGTCTGCAGCATCTAGCCTGGTAAGTGTCTCCAGGTGGACCGCCCTGTTGCTAAGGCACGTAAAGAGGCAGCCCCATCTCTTATCGCATCGACGTCCCACGGCAACCATGAAGTGGCCAAAGCAGTCGAGTCCTATGGCCTCAAAGGGGGGTCATCCATATGCCACTCTATCATCTGGAAGATTCGCCTGTTTCTGTGGTCGCGGCTGCCCATTTTGCCTTCTGCACAAGACGCACTGTCTCAGCAATCTATCTACCAGTCGCCGCACCTGTGGGACCCAGAACTTTTCTCTCAGTGAGGCGATCATGTGCTCCCTTCCCATGTGTCCTGCATTTACCTGGTGGATGCGTCGGATAACGAGGGTAGTAACTGGATCGTCCTTAGGGAGGAGAATTGGATAACGTATGTCCTGTGTCACCACGGCTTTACGTAGGCAACCACCCACTCATACTAAACCTTTCGAATCTAGGTGTGGCTCCAAGAAGAATATCCCACAGCTCTTGGTGAGTGGTTTGCCACTTCGGAGAGCCTTGACTGTCTCCCCATAACTCTCCTTTTGCACGGCCTTAATAACCCGATGTTCAGCCATGTGTAACTCATCCATGGAGATGTAGCTATGATTGTTCACCAGAGAGGCCAGCCTGGGAAAGCGCCACCTGATGAGCCTCCATAGCCAGGCCACCGATCTCAGTAATGTATCCCAGCTAGAGAACTGGTTCCAGAGGCGTTGAGATGCTGATGGTGGAGTCTCAGTTACTAACGCTGTCAGTGAAAAGGGCAGTCGCAGCTCCATGTCTTCAGTGTCTCCTGTCGGTGTAGTGTTTTCTTGAGGCCAATGCTTCCTTGGGTAGCCTAGGAAGTCCGGCCCACTTGTCCACCTGCTCCTCACCATCATGGCATGGCTCGAAAGGCCCCGCGATATGTCATCTGCTGGGTTATGTGCTGAGGGCACGTGTCGCCATTGTCGGATCGGTGCCAGACGCTGTATTGCTGCCACCCTGTTAGCAACGTAGGTCTTGAACCACCTGCTAGGAATGCTGATGTACTGCAGCACGAGCATACTGTCCGTTCAATACATGACGTCGTCAAGCTTGACCTCTAGCTCGTCGGCGATGATGGCAGTTACTTCGGCAGCAAGCTTGGCGGCACACAGCTCCAACCTAGGTATACTCATTCCCTTCAAAGGGGCTAAATGTGTCTTACCGAGAACGAAGGACACGCTTACCCTGTTCTTAGTGTCAATGAAGCGCAGGTAGCTGGCTGTGCCATACACCGACTGGGATGCGTCGGCGAAGGTGTGTAATTCCACTCGCTCAAGTTCTCCCGTAGCTCCATTGCAATAGTGTCTAGGTATCGCGAACCCCTTCAACTGTTGTAACTCTTCCATCCATTCCTTCCAATCCTGCTGACCTTGCTCGCTGATAGGTTCGTCCCATCCCTTACCAATCCAGCACTCTTCCTGGAAGATGATCTTGGCACGGACTACAAATGGCGCCAGTATTCCAAGAGGGTCATAGACGGTGCTGAAAGTTGCCAATAGGCCTCGTCTAGTGAGTGCACAATCTTTGAACCCCACTCGTACTGCAATCTTGTCCTTTGCTTGGTCCCATATCACTCCCAGTGCTCTTCCTTCTGGTTGTGCAGTTGATAGTATTTCAGACCTCGTCCCGCACTCACGGAGCTCTTTCTTCTGTATTCCTTTCAGCACATTTGGTAAGTTGCTCAACCATTTTGTAAGGTGAAATCCTCCTTTACTCATGAGGTTCATCAACTGTGTGGCTATGGCCGCTGCCTGGTCTGCGTCATCCACGGAATGCAAAAGGTCGTCAACATAGAAATTCTTAGCGCTTTCCCTCACCGCCTCATCATAAGACCTTCCGTACTCGCTAAACGTTTGCAGTAGGGCATAAGCCGCACAGGCTGGACTCCACACACCCCCAAACACGTGTACTGTCATCCGGAACACTTCGATGGGAGTTTGTTTTCGATCGTCCCTCCTCCATAAGAAAAGTAAGGCATCCCTGTCGGTCTCCGCCACTTTCACCTGATAGAACATGGCCTCTGTATCTGCCGTCACTGCCACTCTGCCCTGACAAAACCGAAGAAGAATCCCGATGAGCTTATTGTTCAAGTCTGGCCCTTGTAATACTTGTGAGTTTAAAGATGCGCCTTGATGAGTCGCTGCGCAGTCAAAAACAATGTGCACCTTCCCTGGTTTTCTGGGGTTCAGTACCAGATGATGAGATAGATACCAGATCCGCTGCCCACCGAGTTGGAGGTCTCGATCCGGCACTTGTTCTGCATACCCCACTGTCAAGAGTTTTTGAATTTCCGCTTTGTAGGCGTTTCCCAACGCCCTGTCCTTCCTGAGTCTGTTCTTTAATGAATCCAATCTGTGACGAGCCAATTTCCAATTGCTGACCTGAGGCATCGATGACTGCTTAAATGGGATCAGTAGTACGTAGTGCTCTCCGCTCCTGCTTGCACGACTGTCCCACAGGCTCAAGACATACTGGTCCAACGGTGACAGTCCCTCTCCCTCCTGAGCCTCCTTTGCTGTGGGCTCGTCCAGCTCCCAGAACCATTGTACTCATTGCTCCAAAGACTCATTGCCACTTGTTGATCTTGGCAGCTCGGCTATGGCAGTGAGATTTGTCGCCGTTTCCGTTGAGTCCCTGGGCAGCAAAGCGCCCTGTACCGTCCAGCCTAGAGCTGTCCTCAATGTGAAGGGTTCCCCGTCACACCCCCACCTGACCTCTAGCAGGAGTAGGGCCCGTGGATGGTCAAGTCCTATGAGAATTTCCACCTCGGCGTTCTCCCCTTTGCTCACATATGATTTCCCTAAGGAGGCCAAGTACTTCCATCGGCAGATCTCCTCTCTTCTGGCAATGCAATCAGTTATTCCCCTTGGCAGGCAGGTGACCACTATGACTTCGTAGAGCCTCAGCTCTTTGGGGCGTCTAGCCTTTGCCGCTATTACCCACAGGCCCACCATTCTCGTGTCCCACTGCCATGCCTGGTCGATGGTGTTAACTTCTACCTGTATCGGTACTCCAGGGGTTCTGGTCTTGTCTACCAGGCTGCGTGAACAGAATGTACGATCACTCCCGCAGTCCAGATGGGCTAGGGTTTTGACCTACCCCCTCTGTGTGATGTTCGTGTTTCCTGTCATGACATATACCTCCACTATAGGCAAGGCAACTGTCCCCTTCTCCTGATGTCATTCCCTGGACCGTCTGGCATAGTTAGTGGCTCTGAGCTTCTCTTCTGCCCGCGTGTCACTTCTTTGTTCTGACCATTGTCGTCTCTCTTGCTCATGTCCTTTTTGGTCTCGCTTGAACCATACGTCTTCTTCTCGGTTTGATGATCGCTGGTCCCTTCGGTTGCCTCGTTCATGAGTCCTCCCTGTCAACCTACTGTCATAATCGATGTGCAGGATCGTTGCGTGCGAATCACTGTCGCATACCTCACAAGGCTCCCTTTCTCGGCACGTGGCGACTCTGTGTCCCTTCTTTAGGCACCTGAAGCATACCCTAAACTTTGCAGCCGTCCTCAGACGCTCCTTACTCCCTAGCCTTGCGAAGCTCCGGCAAAACTTGAGCGAATGTCTATCATGACACAACTGGCATAGTTCAGACCCTGTCTCCCTTTCCTTCGCCTTCCCATGCTCTGGTCCATCTTGATTGCCTCTGGCTTCCATTGGAGACTCATGACCTGTGTCAATTCTTGCTCGCGCATCCCGTGTTCAGATACTGCCCATCTGCTCTGCGATGTACCTTATGAGATCCGGTGCTCCACAGGGGCTTCCTGTATTATTCTCCTTCATTTGGGATATCACTCCGAACACGCATGACACGTCCATGGGCAGTCGACCTCTGGCATCCTTGATCAGTCTGATTTCAGTGTCATGATCATTCTTTGCCTCCCATATCAGTCCTTCCCATTCTTCCATCAGCTGTACCTGTAGTCCGTCGAGACCTCGGATGTCCTCATCACGGATTCACCTTCCCTCCCTCATTCGTGCCCACAATACCTTGGTGGGTGGCTCGTCATACTCGAACGAGCCCTCTAGGTATCTTAACGCTTCTTGACATGCCGTTTCTGCATTTGGGTACACCTTGAGGAATCTTCTTAAGTGATACTTAACTCTCTCGCCCTCGCATGCCTCTATCAGTAACATCATTTTTTCATCAGGCCCCATGGCGTTTCGCCCTGTGTACTCTCGAAACTGTACTATGAAGTCCCTGTAGCTCCTTTCTGTCTGGCCATCGAATTGAAGAGCATTCCCTTGGCTGACCATCACTGGTCCTACTCGCGTTTGGACGGCTCCTGTGGGTTCCACCAGCCACGAGTGGCCCGGGACTGCAATTCTTCCAGCTCCTGCATCTGTTCGTTGCTTCTCCTTCCCTTACTCTTCCTTGCCCCTTTGATCCTTGTCCTCGTGGTTCCCTTCATCATCTACCTTTCTCTTCTTGCTCATGCCCATGTCGCTCCTTGTCTCCCTGGAGCCTTCTTCCACTACCTCTATTCCGTGCACCTGCTCCTTCCTTCACAGCCAATCATTGTTGTTCCTCTGCTCCTGCATTAATTGTTCAACTATGCCTCTGATGGCTTCCTTGACAGACTCCAAGACGCTGGTCGTCAGGGCTGCCTCTGCTGCTGTCGGTTGTGTCTTCATCGGCTCCTGTGCCTTGCCTGACTGTTCCCCATGCCGTTCGTTCATGTGCGATTCCATATCTAGTCTTGTAAGTATATCTGCATCTTGCTTCTTGCCTTCAGTCGCCGTCCCATCCTATGGCTTCCCTCTCCTATATCCAATCCCCTGTCCTTATCATTTGCCTCCATTTCTTATTTGGGTAAGAGATCTGCATCTTTTCTCTTTCCGACTAAGCCGATGCTGCGGAGGGATAACCTCAACACCGTTTTCACAACAGCGGAAGGATAACTTCAACTCTGCTTTGGTTAGTCAACAGGTCCTGCACTGCGGAGGGATTCCTCAACTCCGCTTCCCACGTTGCGGAGGGAAACCCTCCTCCAAACTTACCGCTGTAGCACTGCAGAGGGATACCTCAACTCCGCTTCCCACGTTGCGGAAGGAAAACCTCCTCCGTTCATACCACTGTAGCTAACTTACCACTGTAGCAAACTTACCACTGTAGCATTGCAGAAGAATACCTTAACTCCGCTCTCATGTTGCAGAGGGAAAACCTCCTCCGTTCACACTATTTTAGCACTGCAGAGGGACACCAGAACTCCGCTCCCACGTTGCGGAGGGAAAACCTCCTCCGTTCACACTACTGTAGCACTGCGGAGGGACACCAGAACTCTGCTCCCACATTGCGGAGGGAAAGCCTCCTCCGTTCACACCACTGTAGCAGTGCAGAGGGATTCCACAACTCCGCTTCCCATGTTGTGGAGGGAAAACCTCCTCCGTTTCTACCACTGTAGTTTACTTACCACTGTAGCACTGCGGAGGGACACCTGAACTCCGCTCCCACGTTGCAGAGGGAAAGCATCCTCCGTTCAAACCACTGTAGCTTACTTACCACTGTAGCAATGCGGAGGGACACCTGAACTCCGCTCCCACGTCGCGGAGGGAAAACCTCCTCCATTCACACTACTGTAGCAGCGCGGAGGAATTCCACAACTCCACTTCCCACGTTGCGGAGGGAAAACCTCCTCCGTTTCTACAACTGTAGCTTACTTACCACTGTAGCACTGTGGAGGGACACCTGAACTCCGCTCCCATGTTGTGGAGGGAAAACCTCCTCCGTTCAAACCACTGTAGCTTACTTACCACTGTAACACTGTGGAGGGACACCTGAAATGCACTCCCACGTTGCGGAGAGAAAACCTCCTCCATTCATACTACTGTAGCCAACACGTCATGCATTTAGCAACTGATAACATTAAGAACATACTTGCAGGTAACTTAATTTGAGCCCTACTAAACTGTCTCAATTGTACTGTTATGATAAATGTCTCCTAACTGCATCAACCTTTACAATATGATATCATGTAATAACCTCACAATTTCCTTACTGCTAGTGTACATTACTCAAATCCAGCTAATTATTTGGCTTAAAGTGCCATTGCTTATACCTTTAATGCTCTTCAATCTGTCCTTCACTCTCCCTCTAAGTGTAATCACTAACCCCGTTGCAATAATTAATTCTTAGGTCTGCTGAGACCTTCAACACAACTCACAACAATGTACAATCAGTATTCACTATATTCACCTTTACTATTCACCTTTGTTGAAGTATACATTACATAATACCCTGCCAATTTCCTTACTGTTATTGTGCATTACTCCAATTTGGCCAATTACTTTGTTTCATGAACCGTTGCTTATACCTTTAATGCTCTTCAACCTGTCCTTCACTCGCCCTCCTTCACAAGTACTTAAATAGGCTCCTTAGATATTATCTCCCTCTAGCTGTAAACACTCCCCACGTTGCAATAATTAACCCTTAGGTCTGCTGAGACCTTCAAGACGACCCACAGCAATGTTCAATCAGTAATCACTATATTTCAACCTTTATTATTCACCTTTATTGCCACCAGCACACTCTCTACAATGCTGTATTCGTCTATTCCTCCATACACCAGCTCTCAGGTGATCCTCTGTCTATCACAGTTCTTAAATTATGCCTTACCTGGGCTGAGACTCATCTCTCTATTAGCTGCTGAATTGTATTATTATGTAAAAAAAAAAAAAAACAGTTTTTATTTGAAAGTTCGTGTTTCACTCCGTAGACTTTTGCATCTATTTTCGATCCTCGCTCTGAATTCTTTCATTTGCTCGTCCCCAGTATATTTCGTTCATGGTCACTCATCACTCTGACTTATTTAAGCTGATTACTTCGTCGTCGTAGTCTCTCCACTGTGACGTAGCGGTTGTCACCTCAGCATCTGGTCTTCATCATCTCCCTCTAGGCTTTACGCAAACTATTGACGCCTTTAAGGCAGTCCAGTTTATTAGTAGGTGATAAAGAAAAGGGCCATATCGAAGACTCGTCTTTATAGGTACGGTTTGCCTAGAAGCCATAAAACAAGTACTATTAATCATTGAATACAATATATGATTCTACCGTACACAAGTGTATTTAGTTAATGTCATCATCCTTACTCTCTATTTATCATTTTATGCTACATGTTAATTATTATAGGTTAATGCAGTTAGCTTCTCATAACTTACGTAATTGAGGCCCAGAATAAATCCGCTGAATAATACGTCTGCTCTAGGATCCACTCAGTTCCTGTCTGCCTATCCTCTCGAGGTGTATGGCAGTATATGGATTATACTAAGCAAGAACAAGGGCCTGTTGTGTCTTTCCTGAGACTCCGTGGTGCCCCTCTCTCTCTCTTTCTCTCTCTCTCTGTCTGCATATACACACATACATGTGTGTCTCTCTCTCTCTCTCTCTCTCTCTCTCTCTCTCTCTCTCTCTCTCTACCGCCATGAGTGGCGGTAACACCACTATTCTAGCCATTGCTTGCAGCTTGCTAATAAGTCTTCCATGTGGAACAGTGTCAAACGCTTTCTGCAAGTCTAGGAATATGCAATCTGCCCAGCCCTCCTTTCCTGTTAGATTCGGCTTACCTCATCATAAAATTCTAATAAGTTTGTTACTGTGTGTGTGTGTATGTGTGTGATTACCTAATTGTGATTACCTAATTGTGTTTACGGGAAAGAGCCCAAAGCTCGTATCTTCCCGTCTCCTGATCGGTTCCATTTTAGACTTAGTGATACTTATCATACCTGTCCTTAAAACTATGGATTGAGATAGCATTAACTACCTCCTCGCTTAGCGAATTCCAATTATCAACTACTCTTACACTGAAAAAGTATTTCCTTACATCCTGCAAAGAAGTTTTCTTACCAAGCTTCAAACTATGACCTCTAGTTCTAGAGCCAGCCATATCGAAATATCGATCCCTATCCACTCTATCATAACCATGAAGGAATTTAAAGACTGTCACCATATCCCCCCTTACTCTTCTAGCTTCGAGTGATGGTAAGTGTAATTCCCTCAGCCTCTCATCATAACTGAGATTGCGTATTTCTGGCACCAGTTTCGTGGCATGTCTTTTAACTTTTTCAAGCTTAGCTATGTGCTTTTTCAAGTGCGGATTCGAAAAGGGGGCTGCATATTCGAGTTTTGGCCTCACATAGGTTACATAAATATTTCTGAACATTTCCTAGTCCATGTGCCTGAAGGCTACCCTTACATTTGATAAGAATGCATATGCTGCCCTTACTATGCCATTTATATGTATTTCTGGAGACAAATCTGCCAGTATGTTTACTCCCAGATCTCTCTCATTTTCTGTCTCTTGAAGTTGTACTCCAGCAACCGAGTAGTCAAGCTTGGGCCTTCTTGCACTTGTACCCATTCTCATTACCTTACATTTTGAAGTATTGAATTTCATTAATCACTTTTCTGTGTGTGTGTCTGTGTGTGTGTGTGTGTGTGTGTGTGTGTGATTACCTAATTGTGCTTACGGGAAAGAGCCCAAAGCTCGTATCTTCCCGTCTCCTGATCGGTTCCATTTTAGACTTAGTGATACTTATCATACCTGTCCTTAAAACTATGGATTGAGATAGCATTAACTACCTCCTCGCTTAGCCAATTCCATTTATCAACTACTCTTACACTGAAAAAGTATGTGTGTGTGTGTGTGTGTGTGTGTGTGTGTGTGTGTGTGTGTGTGTGATTACCTAATTGTGATTACCTAATTGTGTTTACGGGAAAGAGCCCAAAGCTCGTATCTTCCCGTCTCCTGATCGGTTCCATTTTATACTTAGTGATACTTATCATACCTGTCCTTAAAACTATGGATTGAGATAGCAATAACTACCTCCTCGGTTAGCCAATTCCAATTATCAACTACTCTTACACTGAAAAAGTATTTCCTTACATCCTGCAAACAAGTTTTCTTACCAAGCTTCAAACTATGACCTCTAGTTCTAGAGCCAGCCATATCAAAATATCGATCCCTATCCACTCTATCATAACCATGAAGGAATTTAAAGACTGTCACCATATCCCCCCTTACTCTTCTAGCTTCGAGTGATGGTAAGTGTAATTCCCTCAGCCTCTCATCATAATTGAGATTGCGTATTTCTGGCACCAGTTTCGAGGCATGTCTTTTAACTTTTTCAAGCTTAGCTATGTGCTTTTTCAAGTGCGGATTCGAAAAGGGTGCTGCATATTCGAGTTTTGGCCTCACATAGGTTACATAAATATTTCTGAACATTTCCTTGTCCATGTGCCTGAAGGCTCCCCTTACATTTGATAAGAATGCATATGCTGCCCTTACTATGCCATTTATATGTATTTCTGGAGACAAATCTGCCAGTATGTTTACTCCCAGATCTCTCTCATTTTCTGTCTCTTGAAGTTGTACTCCAGCCACCGAGTAGTCAAGCTTGGGCCTTCTTGCACTTGTACCCATTCTCATTACCTTACATTTTGAAGTATTGAATTTCATTAGCCACTTTTCTGTGTGTGTGTCTGTGTGTGTGTGTGATTACCTAATTGTGCAGACGGGAAAGAGCCCAAAGCTCGTATCTTCCCGTCTCCTGATCGGTTCCATTTTAGACTTAGTGATACTTATCATACCTGTCCTTAAAACTATGGATTGAGATAGCATTAACTACCTCCTCGCTTAGCCAATTCCATTTATCAACTACTCTTACACTGAAAAAGTATGTGTGTGTGTGTGTGTGTGTGTGTGTGTGTGTGTGTGTGTGTGTGTGTGTGTGATTACCTAATTGTGATTACCTAATTGTGTTTACGGGAAAGAGCCCAAAGCTCGTATCTTCCCGTCTCCTGATCGGTTCCATTTTATACTTAGTGATACTTATCATACCTGTTCTTAAAACTATGGATTGAGATAGCAATAACTACCTCCTCGGTTAGCCAATTCCAATTATCAACTACTCTTACACTGAAAAAGTATTTCCTTACATCCTGCAAACAAGTTTTCTTACCAAGCTTCAAACTATGACCTCTAGTTCTAGAGCCAGCCATATCAAAATATCGATCCCTATCCACTCTATCATAACCATGAAGGAATTTAAAGACTGTCACCATATCCCCCCTTACTCTTCTAGCTTCGAGTGATGGTAAGTGTAATTCCCTCAGCCTCTCATCATAACTGAGATTGCGTATTTCTGGCACCAGTTTCGTGGCATGTCTTTTAACTTTTTCAAGCTTAGCTATGTGCTTTTTCAAGTGCGGATTCGAAAAGGGGGCTGCATATTCGAGTTTTGGCCTCACATAGGTTACATAAATATTTCTGAACATTTCCTTGTCCATGTGCCTGAAGGCTACCCTTACATTTGATAAGAATGCATATGCTGCCCTTACTATGCCATTTATATGTATTTCTGGAGACAAATCTGCCAGTATGTTTACTCCCAGATCTCTCTCATTTTCTGTCTCTTGAAGTTGTACTCCAGCCACCGAGTAGTCAAGCTTGGGCCTTCTTGCACTTGTACCCATTCTCATTACCTTACATTTTGAAGTATTGAATTTCATTAGCCACTTCTGTGTGTGTGTGTCTGTGTGTGTGTGTGATTACCTAATTGTGCATACGGGAAAGAGCCCAAAGCTCGTATCTTCCCGTCTCCTGATCGGTTCCATTTTAGACTTAGTGATACTTATCATACCTGTCCTTAAAACTATGGATTGAGATAGCATTAACTACCTCCTCGCTTAGCCAATTCCATTTATCAACTACTCATACACTGAAAAAGTATGTGTGTGTGTGTGTGTGTGTGTGTGTGTGTGTGTGTGTGTGTGATTACCTAATTGTGATTACCTAATTGTGTTTACGGGAAAGAGCCCAAAGCTCGTATCTTCCCGTCTCCTGATCGGTTCCATTTTATACTTAGTGATACTTATCATACCTGTCCTTAAAACTATGGATTGAGATAGCAATAACTACCTCCTCGGTTAGCCAATTCCAATTATCAACTACTCTTACACTGAAAAAGTATTTCCTTACATCCTGCAAAGAAGTTTTCTTACCAAGCTTCAAACTATGACCTCTAGTTCTAGAGCCAGCCATATCAAAATATCGATCCCTATCCACTCTATCATAACCATGAAGGAATTTAAAGACTGTCACCATATCCCCCCTCACTCTTCTAGCTTCGAGTGATGGTAAGTGTAATTCCCTCAGCCTCTCATCATAACTGAGATTGCGTATTTCTGGCACCAGTTTCGTGGCATGTCTTTGAACTTTTTCAAGCTTAGCTATGTGATTTTTCAAGTGCGGATTCGAAAAGGGGGCTGCATATTCGAGTTTTGGCCTCACATAGGTTACATAAATATTTCTGAACATTTCCTTGTCCATGTGCCTGAAGGCTACCCTTACATTTGATAAGAATGCATATGCTGCCCTTACTATGCCATTTATATGTATTTCTGGAGACAAATCTGCAAGTGTGTTTACTCCTAGATCTCTCTCATTTTCTGTCTCTTGAAGTTGTACTCCAGCCACCGAGTAGTCAAGTTTGGGCCTTCTTGCACTTGTACCCATTCTCATTACCTTACATTTTGAAGTATTGAATTTCATTAGCCACTTTTCTGACCACTCATGCAGATTATTTAGATCCTCCTGAAGTTCTCTACCATTGTTCTCGTTTTTTACTTTCTTCACAATCTTTGCATCATCTGCAAACATATTCATGAATGAATTTACAGACTCTGGTAGGTCATTTACATATACAAGGAACAAAAGTGGCCCTAAAACTGAACCCTGTGGAACTCCACTACTAACTCTTCTCCATTCAGACACTGAGTGTCTTACTCTAACCCTCTGTTCCCTTCCCTCTAAGTAAGTTTTTATCCATTCCAAAACATTTCCACCTATTCTAGCCATTGATTGCAGCTTCCTAATAAGTCTCCCATGTGGAACAGTGTCAAACGCTTTCTGGAAGTCTAGGAATATGCAATCTGCCCAGCCCTCTCTTTCCTGTAAGATTTGGCTTACCTCATCATAAAATTCTAATAAGTTTGTTACTGTTGATCTACCTTCTCTGAAGCCATGTTGCCTCACTGACAAAAAGTTGAAGGATTCCAAGTGAAGAGAGATATGTTTCCTTAGTAGTTTCTCCATAACTTTGCAAACTATGCTGGTCAAGGAAACTGGTCTATAGTTCAGAGCCGTATCCCTCCTTCCCTTTTTGAAGATAGGTATCACATTTGCTTGTTTCCAGCATCTTGGAATCTCCCCCGACTCCAGTGACTCCTTAAATATGATACTTAGTGCCACTGATATTGTGTTTGCGCATTTTTTAAGCACATGAGGGGATATGTCATCAGGACCTGTAGCTTTATGAACATCTAAATCCATCAGCGCTTTGCATACCTCTGTGGCTGTAAGGTTGATGTTCTCTAATACCGGCCCTTGAGCTTCTATCACTGCAATCTGAGGGGGTGGGGTATTTTCTACTGTAAATACTGACTGAAACTCCTTGTTCAATTCTTTGCAAATCTCTTCATCCGTCTCAGTGATGCTTCCATCCGCTCTCTTTAGCCTTAAAACCTGTTCTTTTACCTTCAGTTTTCCTCTGAGAAAGCTGTGGAAAAGCTTGGGATTTTCTTTAGCCTTCCTGGTGATGTCCCTCTCATAGTCTCTCTCTGCCTCTCTCCTTTTACTTAGGTAGTCATTTCTTGCTCTTTTGTAGGTTTGCCAGGCATTTATGTTTTTTCTCCTCCTATACCTTTTCCAGCATTTGTCTCTCCACTCCTTAGCTCTTTTACACCCATTATCGAACCATTTCTCTCTGGCATGAATTACACCTACTTTGATGACAGGTATGCAGCAATCTACTATCCCATATTTCTCACAAAAGATGTCATACATTTCTTGTACAGATTTGTTGTAAAATAAGGTTCTCCAGTCAATAACTGCAAAAAGCTCATTCATTTTGATGTAATCTCCTTTCGGATAGTTCCTCCTCATGTCCTCAGTGCCTCTACTCTCAGGAAGAATATCTTCAATGATATACTCCATCAACAACACACAGTGGTCACTCTTTCCAATTGGTGGTTCATACTCAATTTTTTCAATATCCAACACATTATCTGTGAACACTAGATCAAGTAGTGATGGCTCATCCCCACCCCTGGCCCTTGTTGGTTCCAATACATGTTGGTGTAGGAAATTCCCTTGTACGCAATCTAGGAATCTTGCCCCGAATGAGTCCTCACCACTGTGTGGGTCAAGATTTATCCAATATATCTCTTTATGATTAAAGTCTCCCATAATCAAAATCCTACATTTTTTTTCCCGTGCCATGTTAACAACTGAGTTTATGACTTCAATAGTACCTATATGACTTTCCTCATAAACTTCAAGCCTATTTTGGTTCCTTGGTGGGTTGTATACAACAGTTATTATAATGCTCTCTGACCCAGTATTTATGCGAGCAACAAGAAATTCCTTGAACTCACTTTCTATCGCCAAGTTTATTTCTTCGACTTGAATCCTTTCACTTATGAGCAGTGCTATCCCTCCACCAGTCCTCTCAGATCTTTCAACCCTTAGTATTCTGAAACCCTTAGGAAAAACTGTGACACTGTTTATGTCCTCACTCAACTTAGTCTCTGTAATTGCTACTATATCTGACTTACTGTTGTGAATCCTATCTTTTAATTCTACTGCCTTACCAGCTAATCCATCAGCATTTGTGTATAACAATCTTAATGAGGCCCCATCCCTTGATCTTCTGTCATTATCTTCTTTATCTCCCCTTTGTCTGGAAGAACTCTGTAATGAAAATTTTTCTTCTCTTCTTCATTTCTTTCATCATTTAACCTTCTTGCCTCTTGCAACAAGTTTTTGATCTTTCCCATCTCTTCCTGTGTTCTGTATTGTCTAATGAACACTTTTTTGAATTCTTGAAGGTCTTTTAGACTTTTTTTTCTCAACAATATTTCCCTACATGTTTCCCCTCTCTCAAAGGTTACTTTTGTAGGTCTCGGCTTTCCTTCCCTCGAATATTTACCTAGTTGGTGTATGTTTACAATATCCTCAGGACCACATACTACTCCAAGCTTTCTTATCAGGTCTACAACCCTAGCTTTATTTTCTTCAAGTCTCCCCTGCCATGTTGGCTCCTGGGATTCGCTTATGCCTGAGATTACCACTGTCTTCTCCTTATCAAGTGCCTGTCTGATGAGTGGGTTTGCCCTTTCCATCACAATGTCTTTCATTTTTTCGATTACTGTTTCTTTATAGTCAACTGTTTGTATGTTTTCCAGTGCCACCACCTTTACAGCCTCTTTTACTGCCACATTCCCCTTTAGTGCATCAGCAAAGGAAGTTTTCATGGCATAATTTTCCATATTCAGCTCCTGGAACTCTTTTCTGAACTGTTCAATGTTTTCCTTAATCTGGACATTCCAAGCAGCAATCTCGTCTCTCTCAGAAGAGAGCAGTGAACTAACATCTAATTCCTTTAGGTTGTCATTCAGCTGTTTGTTTTTATCTTCTTGTTTAGAAAGTCTAGATTCTAGTTGACTCTTTTCCCCTTCCAGCTTCTTTATTCTTTTTTCTAGTTCCTTTCTCTCCTGCCCTTGTGCTTTATTTGCTTCCTCCAAAGATCTTATTTGCTCTCTGAGTGTTTCATTCTCTTTCATTTCTCCATCCATATTCTGAATTTTATCATCAAGGCTTATAACCATTTCCTCTAAATTCTTGATTTTCTGTTTGAGTCTCCTGATGGCTACCCCTCCTACCGACCCATGGATGGGAGAGGTTTGGGACAGAGATGGCGTCATTTTTATGTTCTCCCTCTCACAGAATATAGAAAGAAGACGAGGAAAAAAAAAAAAAAAACTTTTAATTAAGCTTCACACCGAATTTTTATATCTCCATATAAGTGCTATTTAGTGACTCAGTTTATCTCTTTTCTGGTAACACACATCTTAACTTAAAAATTTGACCATGGTAATTTAAGGATAAAAAGAAAAAGAAAAAAAATGCAACAAAACAAAAGTCAAACCTGAAGGAAAAATTCGAACCTGTGTCTGAGGTGACACCCACCTGTTTCTGCTATATATTCTTCCTAACTGATAAACTCACTTGCTAACCAAGGTATGTTATCACAAGATTAGACTTTACATTTAACTCAATATATATACAAAATAAAAACAAAATAGTAAAAGAGAAAGCTAAAAGAAAAGCAAAAAAAAAAAAAAAAATGAAGAAATAAGACAGCTGTACTACTTGGCAACTTAACTCAGTACTGTTGACAGGTGGATATTTTTTTTTTTTTACTTATTCAATTTTTTCGTGTATCAAACTAACTAACAAGTTAATATAAATGGGAAGGATACTGATTTTAACAATGTATGGAACCACAGGATCAGGTAAACGGCTTAAGAGCTTTCCCCAGTTTACACAAAAAATTAGGTAATGTGATGTGATGGCTTCACCTCTGGCAACTCTTCTAAATTTCCTTCAAGGCAGACCTGGGCGGCAGCTTCTCTCTCCCCTCACGTGTGTGTGTGTGTGATTACCTAATTGTGATTACCTAATTGTGTTTACGGGAAAGAGCCCAAAGCTCGTATCTTCCCGTCTCCTGATTGGTTCCATTTTATACTTAGTGATACTTATCATACCTGTCATTAAAACTATGGATTGAGATAGCATTAACTACCTCCTCGCTTAGCGAATTCCAATTATCAACTACTCTTACACTGAAAAAGTATTTCCTTACATCCTGCAAAGAAGTTTTCTTACCAAGCTTCAAACTATGACTTCTAGTTCTAGAGCCAGCCATATCAAAATATCGATCCCTATCCACTCTATCATAACCATGAAGGAATTTAAAGACTGTCACCATATCCCCCCTCACTCTTCTAGCTTCGAGTGATGGTAAGTCTAATTCCGTCAGCCTCTCATAACTGAGATTGCGTATTTCTGGCACCAGTTTCGTGGCATGTCTTTGAACTTTTTCAAGCTTAGCTATGTGCTTTTTCAAGTGCGGATTCCAAAAGGGGGCTGCATATTCGAGTTTTGGCCTCACATAGGTTACATAAATATTTCTGAACATTTCCTTGTCCATGTGCCTGAAGGCTACCCTTACATTTGATAAGAATGCATATGCTGCCCTTACTATGCCATTTATATGTATTTCTGGAGACAAATCTGACAAGTATGTTTACTCCTAGATCTCTCTCATTTTCTGTCTCTTGAAGTTGTACTCCAGCCACCGAGTAGTCAAGTTTGGGCCTTCATGCACTTGTACCCATTCTCATTACCTTACATTTTGAAGTATTGAATTTCATTAGCCACTTTTCTTACCACTCATGCAGATTATTTAGATCCTCCTGAAGTTCTCTACCATTGTTCCCGTTTTTTACTTTCTTCACAATCTTTGCATCATCTGCAAACATATTCATGAATGAATTTACAGACTCTGGTAGTCATTTACATATACAAGGAACAAAAGTGGCCCTAAAACTGAACCCTGTGGAACTCCACTACTGACTCTTCTCCATTCAGACACTGAGTGTCTTACTCTAACCCTCTGTTCCCTTCCTTCTAAGTAGTTTTTATCCATTCCAAAACATTTCCACCTATTCTAGCCATTGAGTGCAGCTTCCTAATAAGTCTCCCATGTGGAACAGTGTCAAACGCTTTCTGGAAGTCTAGGAATATGCAATCTGCCCAGCCCTCTCTTTCCTGTAAGATTTGGCTTACCTCATCATAAAATTCTAATAAGTTTGTTACTGTTGATCTACCTTCTCTGAAGCCATGTTGCCTCACTGACAAAAAGTTGAAGGATTCCAAGTGAAGAGAGATATGTTTCCTTAGTAGTTTCTCCATAACTTTGCAAACTATGCTGGTCAAGGAAACTGGTCTATAGTTCAGAGCCGTATCCCTCCTTCCCTTTTTGAAGATAGGTATCACATTTGCTTGTTTCCAGCATCTTGGAATCTCCCCCCACTCCAGTGACTCCTTAAATATGATACTTAGTGCCACTGATATTGTGTTTCCGCATTTTTTAAGTACATGAGGGGATATGTCATCGGGACCTGTAGCTTTATGAACATCTAAATCCATCAGCGCTTTGCATACCTCTGTGGCTGTAAGGTTGATGTTCTCTAATACCGGCCCTTGAGCTTCTATCACTGTGTGTGATTACCTAATTGTGATTACCTAATTGTGTTTACGGGAAAGAGCCCAAAGCTCGTATCTTCCCGTCTCCTGATCGGTTCCATTTTTAGACTTAGTGATGCTTATCATACCTGTCCTTAAAACTGTGGATTGAGATAGCATTAACTACCTCCTCGCTTAGCCAATTCCAATTATCAACTACTCTTACACTGAAAAAGTATTTCCTTACATCCTGCAAGCAAGTTTTCTTACGAAGCTTCAAACTATGACCTCTAGTTCTAGAGCCAGCCATATCGAAATATCGATCCCTATCCACTCTATCATAACCATGAAGGAATTTAAAGACTGTCACCATATCCCCCCTTACTCTTCTAGCTTCAAGTGATGGCAAGTCTAATTCCCTCAGCCTCTCATCATAACTGAGATTGCGTATTTCTGGCACCAGTTTCGTGGCATGTCTTTGAACTTTTTCAAGCTTAGCTATGTGCTTTTCAAGTGCGGATTCGAAAAGGGGGCTGCATATTCGAGTTTTGGCCTCACATAGGTTACATAAATATTTCTGAACATTTCCTTGTCCATGTGCCTGAAGGCTACCCTTACATTTGATAAGAATGCATATGCTGCCCTTACTATGCCATTTATATGTATTTCTGTAGCCAAATCTGCCAGTATGTTTACTCCTAGATCTCTCTCATTTTCTGTCTCTTGAAGTTGTACTCCAGCCACCGAGTACTCAAGCTTGGGCCTTCTTGCACTTGTACCCATTCTCATTACCTTACATTTTGAGGTATTGAATTTCATTAGCCACTTTTCTGACCACTCATGCAGATTATTTAGATCCTCCTGAAGTTCTCTACCATTGTTCTCGTTTTTTACTTTCTTCACAATCTTTGCATCATCTGCAAACATATTCATGAATGAATTTACAGACTCTGGTAGGTCATTTACATATACAAGGAACAAAAGTGGCCCTAAAACTGAACCCTGTGGAACTCCACTACTAACTCTTCTCCATTCAGACACTGAGTGTCTTACTCTAACCCTCTGTTCCCTTCCTTCTAAGTAAGTTTTTATCCATTCCAAAACATTTCCACCTATTCTAGCCATTGCTTGCAACTTCCTAATAAGTCTCCCATGTGGAACAGTGTCAAACGCTTTCTGGAAGTCTAGGAATATGCAATCTGCCCAGCCCTCTCTTTCCTGTAAGATTTGGCTTACCTCATCATAAAATTCTAATAAGTTTGTTACTGTTGATCTTCCTTCTCTGAAGCCATGTTGCCTCACTGACAAAAAGTTGAAGGATTCCAAGTGAAGAGAGATATGTTTCCTTAGTAGTTTCTCCATAACTTTGCAAACTATGCTGGTCAAGGAAACTGGTCTATAGTTCAGAGCCGTATCCCTCCTTCCCTTTTTGAAGATAGGTATCACATTTGCTTGTTTCCAGCATCTTGGAATCTCCCCCGACTCCAGTGACTCCTTAAATATGATACGTAGTGCCACTGATATTGTGTTTGCGCATTTTTTAAGCACATGAGGGGATATGTCATCAGGACCTGTAGCTTTATGAACATCTAAATCCATCAGCGCTTTGCATACCTCTGTGGCTGTAAGGTTGATGTTCTCTAATACCGGCCCTTGAGCTTCTATCACTGCAATCTGAGGGGGTGGGGTATTTTCTACTGTAAATACTGACTGAAACTCCTTGTTCAATTCTTTGCAGATCTCTTCGTCCGTCTCAGTGATGCTTCCATCCGCTCTCTTTAGCCTTAAAACCTGTTCTTTTACCTTCAGTTTTCCTCTGATAAAGCTGTGGAAAAGCTTGGGATTTTCTTTAGCCTTCATGGTGATGTCCCTCTCATAATCTCTCTCTGCCTCTCTCCTTTTACTTAGGTAGTCAAAGCTCGTATCTTCCCGTCTCCTTATCGGTTCCATTTTAGACTTAGTGATACATATCATACCTGTCCTTAAAACTATGGATTGAGATAGCATTAACTACCTCCTCGCTTAGCCAATTCCAATTATCAACTACTCTTACACTGAAAAAGTATTTCCTTACATCCTGCAAAGAAGTTTTCTTACCAAGCTTCAAACTATGACCTCTAGTTCTAGAGCCAGCCATATCGAAATATCGATCCCTATCCACTCTATCATAACCATGAAGGAATTTAAAGACTGTCACCATATCCCCCCTTGCTCTTCTAGCTTCGAGTGATGGTAAGTCTAATTCCGTCAGCCTCTCATCATAACTGAGATTGCGTATTTCTGGCACCAGATTCGTGGCATGTCTTTGAACTTTTTCAAGCTTAGCTATGTGCTTTTTCAAGTGCGGATTCGAAAAGGGGGCTGCATATTCGAGTTTTGGCCTCACATAGGTTACATAAATATTTCTGAACATTTCCTTGTCCATGTGCCTGAAGGCTACCCTTACATTTGATAAGAATGCATATGCTGCCCTTACTATGCCATTTATATGTATTTCTGGAGACAAATCTGCCAGTATGTTTACTCCTAGATCTCTCTCTTTTTCTGTCTCTTGAAGTTGTACTCCAGCCACCGAGTAGTCAAGCTTGGGCCTTCTTGCACTTGTACCCATTCTCATTACCTTACATTTTGAAGTATTGAATTTCATTAGCCACTTTTCTGACCACTCATGCAGATTATTTAAATCCTCCTGAAGTTCTCTACCATTGTTCTCGTTTTTTACTTTCTTCACAATCTTTGCATCATCTGCAAACATATTCATGAATGAATTTACAGACTCTGGTAGGTCATTTACATATACAAGGAACAAAAGTGGCCCTAAACCGGAACCCTGTGGAACTCCACTACTAACTCTTCTCCATTCAGACACTGAGTGTCTTACTCTAACCCTCTGTTCCCTTCCTTCTAAGTAAGTTTTTATCCATTCCAAAACATTTCCACCTATTCTAGCCATTGAGTGCAGCTTCCTAATAAGTCTCCCATGTGGAACAGTGTCAAACGCTTTCTGGAAGTCTAGGAATATGCAATCTGCCCAGCCCTCTCTTTCCTGTAAGATTTGGCTTACCTCATCATAAAATTCTAATAAGTTTGTTACTGTTGATCTACCTTCTCTGAAGCCATGTTGCCTCACTGACAAAAAGTTGAAGGATTCCAAGTGAAGAGAGATATGTTTCCTTAGTAGTTTCTCCATAACTTTGCAAACTATGCTGGTCAAGGAAACTGGTCTATAGTTCAGAGCCGTATCCCTCCTTCCCTTTTTGAAGATAGGTATCACATTTGCTTGTTTCCAGCATCTTGGAATCTCCCCCGACTCCAGTGACTCCTTAAATATGATACTTAGTGCCACTGATATTGTGTTTGCGCATTTTTTAAGCACATGAGGGGATAAGTCATCGGGACCTGTAACTTTATGAACATCTAAATCCATCAGCGCTTTGCATACCTCTGTGGCTGTAAGGTTGATGTTCTCTAATACCGGCCCTTGAGCTTCTATCACTGTGTGTGATTACCTAATTGTGATTACCTAATTGTGTTTACGGGAAAGAGCCCAAAGCTCGTATCTTCCCGTCTCCTGATCGGTTCCATTTTAGACTTAGTGATACTTATCATACCTGTCCTTAAAACTATGGATTGAGATAGCATTAACTACCTCCTCGCTTAGCGAATTCCAATTATCAACTACTCTTACACTGAAAAAGTATTTCCTTACATCCTGCAAAGAAGTTTTCTTACCAAGCTTCAAACTATGACCTCTAGTTCTAGAGCCAGCCATATCGAAATATCGATCCCTATCCACTCTATCATAACCATGAAGGAATTTAAAGACTGTCACCATATCCCCCCTTAATCTTCTAGCTTCGAGTGATGGTAAGTCTAATTTCCTCAGCCTCTCATCATAACTGAGATTGCGTATTTCTGGCACCAGTTTCGTGGCATGTCTTTGAACTTTTTCAAGCTTAGCTATGTGCTTTTTCAAGTGCGGATTCGAAAAGGGGGCTGCATATTCGAGTTTTGGCCTCACATAGGTTACATAAATATTTCTGAACATTTCCTTGTCCATGTGCCTGAAGGCTACCCTTACATGTGATAAGAATGCATATGCTGCTCTTACTATGCCATTTATATGTATTTCTGGAGACAAATCTGCCAGTATGTTTACTCCTAAATCTCTCTCATTTTCTGTCTCTTGAAGTTGTACTCCAGCCACCGAGTAGTCAAGCTTGGGCCTTCTTGCACTTGTACCCATTCTCATTACCTTACATTTTGAAGCATTGAATTTCATTAGCCACTTTTCTGACCACTCATGCAGATTATTTAGATCCTCCTGAAGTTCTCTACCATTGTTCTCGTTTTTTACTTTCTTCACAATCTTTGCATCATCTGCAAACATATTCATGAATGAATTTACAGACTCTGGTAGGTCATTTACATATACAAGGAACAAAAGTGGCCCTAAAACTGAACCCTGTGGAACTCCACTACTAACTCTTCTCCATTCAGACACTGAGTGTCTTACTCTAACCCTCTGTTCCCTTCCTTCTAAGTAAGTTTTTATCCATTCCAAAACATTTCCACCTATTCTAGCCATTGAGTGCAGCTTCCTAATAAGTCTCCCATGTGGAACAGTGTCAAACGCTTTTTGGAAGTCTAGGAATATGCAATCTGCCCAGCCCTCTCTTTCCTGCAAGATTTGGCTTACCTCATCATAAAATTCTAATAAGTTTGTTACCGTTGATCTACCTTCTCTGAAGCCATGTTGCCTCACTGACAAAAAGTTGAAGGATTCCAAGTGAAGAGAGATATGTTTCCTTAGTAGTTTCTCCATAACTTTGCAAACTATGCTGGTCAAGGAAACTGGTCTATAGTTCAGAGCCGTATCCCTCCTTCCCTTTTTGAAGATAGGTATCACATTTGCTTGTTTCCAGCATCTTGGAATCTCCCCCGACTCCAGTGACTCCTTAAATTTTAAAGTTTCGAGTGACTAAAGTGCTTAGTGGAAAACTTTACCATAATTTCCAAAAATCTGAAATCGTGCAGAGTATTGTGAGTACAAAAACTAATATTTGTTGTAAGGCGAGACTGTTCATATTAAAGGAAAAAAATTGAGAACTTTTTCGTGAGAAGAGAGAGAAGCTGCCGTCCAGTTTCTGCCTTGAGGGAAATCTAGAAGAGTTGCCAGACGTGGAGCCTCACACCACATTACCTAATTTTTTGTGTAAACTGGGGAAAGCTCTTAAGCCGTTTTACCTGATCCTGTGGTTCTATATATTGTTAAAAACAGTATCCTTCCCATTTATATTAACTAGTTAGTTAGTTTGATACACGAAAAAATTGAATAATAAAAGAAAAAAAAAATTACCAAATACCCACCTGTCAACAGTACTGAGTTAAGTTGCCAAGTAGTACAGCAGTCCCATTTTCTTCATTTTTTTTTTGCTTTTCTTTTAGCTTTCTCGTTTGCTATTTTGTTATTTTGTATATATATTGAGTTAAATGTAAAGTCTAAATCCCGTGATAACATATCTTGGTTAGCAAGTCAGTTTATCAGTTAGGAAGAATATATAACAGAAACAGGTGGGTGCCACCTCGAACACAAATTCGAATTTTCCTTCAGGTTTGACTTTTCTTTTTCTTTTCTTTTTATACGTAAATTACCATGGTCAAGTTTTTAAGTTAAGATGTGTGTTACCAGAAAGGAGACAAACTGAGTCACTAAATAGCACTTATATGGAGATATAAAAATTCTGTGTGAAGGTAAATTAGAAGTTTTTCTCTTCTTTTTTTTTCCTCTTTCTCGTCTTCTTTCTATATTCTGTGAGAGGGAGAACATAAAAATGAAGCCATCTCTGTCCCAAACCTCTCCCACCCATGGGTCGGGAGAAGGGGTAGTCATCAGAGGACTTAAACAGAGAATCAAGAAGTTAGAGGAAATGGTTACAAGCCTTGATGATAAAATTCGGAATATGGATGGAGAAATGAAAGAGAATGAAACACTCAGAGAACAAATAAGATCTTTGGAGGAAGCAAATAAAGCACAAGGGCAGGAGAGAAAGGAACTAGAAAAAAGAATAAAGAAGCTGGAAGGGGAAAAGAGTCAACTAGAATCTAGAATTTCTAATCAAGAAGATAAAAACAAACAGCTAAATGACAACCTAAAGGAATTAGATGTTAGTTCACTGCTATCTTCTGAGAGAGACGAGATTGCTGCTTGGAATGTTCAGATTAAGGAAAACATTGAACAGTTCAGAAAAGAGTTCCAGGAGCTGAATATGGAAAATGATGCCATGAAAACGTCCTTTGCTGATGCACTAAAGGGGAATGTGGCAGTAAAAGAGGCTGTAAAGGTGGTGGCACTGGAAAACATACAAACAGTTGACTATAAAGAGACAGTAATCGAAAAAATGAAAGACGTTGTGATGGAAAGGGCAAACCCACTCATCAGACAGGCACTTGATAAGGAGAAGACAGTGGTAATCTCAGGCATAAGTGAATCCCAGAAGCCAACATGGCAGGGGAGACTTGAAGAAAATAAAGCTAACGTTGTAGACCTGATAAGAAAGCTTGGAGTAGTATGTGGTCCTGAGGATATTGTAAACATACACCAACTAGGTAAATATTCGAGGGAAGGAAAGCCGAGACCAACAAAAGTAACCTTTGAGAGAGGGGAGACATGTAGGGAAATATTGTTGAGAAAAAAAAGTCTAAAAGACCTTCAAGAATGCAAAGAAGTGTTCATTAGACGATACAGAACACAGGAAGAGATGGGAAAGATCAAAAACTTGTTGCAAGAGGCAAGAAGGTTAAATGATGAACGAAATGAAGAAGAGAAGAAAAATTTTCGTTACGGAATACTTCCAGACAAAGGGGAGATAAAGAAGATAATGACAGAAGATCAGGGGATGGGGCCTCATTAAGATTGTTATACACAAATGCTGATGGATTAGCTGGTAAGGCAGTAGAATTAAAAGATAGGATTCAGAACAGTAAGGCAGATATAGTAGCAATTACAGAGACTAAGTTGAGTGAGGACATAAACAGTGTCACAGTTTTTCCTAAGGGCTTCAGAATACTAAGGGTCGAAAGATCTGAGAGGACTGGTGGAGGGATAGCACTGCTCATAAGTGAGAGGATTCAAGTTGAAGAGATAAACTTGGCTATAGAAAGTGAGTTCAGGGAATTTCTTGTTGCTCGCATAAATACTGGGTCAGAGAGCATTATAATAACTGTTGTATACAACACACCAAGGAACCAAAATAGGCTTGAAATTTATGAGGAAAGTCATATAGGTACGATTGAAGTCATAAACTCAGTTGTTAACATGGCGCGGGAGAAAAAATGTAGGATTTTGATTATGGGAGACTTTAATCATAAAGAGATAGATTGGATAAATCTTGACCCACACAGTGGTGAGGACTCCTTTGGGGCAAGATTCCTAGATTGCGTACAAGGGAATTTCCTACACCAACATGTAATGGAACCAACAAGAGCCAGGGGTGGGGATGAGCCATCACTACTTGATCTGGTGTTCACAGATAATGTGTTGGATATTGAAAATATTGAGTATGAACCACCAATTGGAAAGAGTGACCACTGTGTGTTGTTGATGGAGTATATCATTGAAGACATTCTTCCTGAGAGTAGAGGCACTGAGGACATGAGGAGGAACTATCAGAAAGGAGATTACATCAAAATGAATGAGCTTTTTGCAGTTATTGACTGGAGAACCTTATTTTACAACAAATCTGTACAAGAAATGTATGACATCTTTTGTGAGAAATATGGGAAGATAGTAGATTGCTGCATACCTGTCACCAAAGTAGGTGTAATTCATGCCAGAGAGAAATGGTTCGATAATGGGTGTAAAAGAGCTAAGGAGTGGAGAGACAAATGCTGGAAAAGGTATAGGAGGAGAAAAAACATAAATGCCTGGCAAACCTACAAAAGAGCAAGAAATGACTACCTAAGTAAAAGGAGAGAGGCAGAGAAAGATTATGAGAGGGACATCACCAGGAAGGCGAAAGAAAATCCCAAGCTTTTCCACAGCTTTATCAGAGGAAAACTGAAGGTAAAAGAACAGGTTTTAAGGCTAAAGAGAGCGGATGGAAGCATCACTGAGACGGACGAAGAGATCTGCAAAGAATTGAACAAGGAGTTTCAGTCAGTATTTACAGTAGAAAATACCCCACCCCCTCAGATTGCAGTGATAGAAGCTCAAGGGCCGGTATTAGAGAACATCAACCTTACAGCCACAGAGGTATGCAAAGCGCTGATGGATTTAGATGTTCATAAAGCTACAGGTCCTGATGACATATCCCCTCATGTGCTTAAAAAATGCGCAAACACAATATCAGTGGCACTAAGTATCATATTTAAGGAGTCATTGGAGTCGGGGGAGATTCCAAGATGCTGGAAACAAGCAAATGTGATACCTATCTTCAAAAAGGGAAGGAGGGATACGGCTCTGAACTATAGACCAGTTTCCTTGACCAGCATAGTTTGCAAAGTTATGGAGAAACTACTAAGGAAACATATCTCTCTTCACTTGGAATCCTTCAACTTTTTGTCAGTGAGGCAACATGGCTTCAGAGAAGGTAGATCAACAGTAACAAACTTATTAGAATTTTATGATGAGGTAAGCCAAATCTTACAGGAAAGAGAGGGCTGGGCAGATTGCATATTCCTAGACTTCCAGAAAGCGTTTGACACTGTTCCACATGGGAGACTTATTAGGAAGCTGCAATCAATGGCTAGAATAGGTGGAAATGTCTTGGAATGGATAAAAACTTACTTAGAAGGAAGGGAACAGAGGGTTAGAGTAAGACACTCAGTGTCTGAATGGAGAAGAGTTAGTAGTGGAGTTCCACAGGGTTCAGTTTTAGGGCCACTTTTGTTCCTTGTATATGTAAATGACCTACCAGAGTCTGTAAATTCATTCATGAATATGTTTGCAGATGATGCAAAGATTGTGAAGAAAGTAAAAAACGAGAACAATGGTAGAGAACTTCAGGAGGATCTAAATAATCTGCATGAGTGGTCAGAAAAGTGGCTAATGAAATTCAATACTTCAAAATGTAAGGTAATGAGAATGGGTACAAGTGCAAGAAGGCCCAAGCTTGACTACTCGGTGGCTGGAGTACAACTTCAAGAGACAGAAAATGAGAGAGATCTAGGAGTAAACATATTGGCAGATTTGTCTCCAGAAATACATATAAATGGCGTAGTAAGGGCAGCATATGCATTCTTATCAAATGTAAGGGTAGCCTTCAGGCACATGGACAAGGAAATGTTCAGAAATATTTATGTAACCTATGTGAGGCCAAAACTCGAATATGCAGCCCCCTTTTGGAATCCGCACTTGAAAAAGCACATAGCTAAGCTTGAAAAAGTTCAAAGACATGCCACGAAACTGGTGCCAGAAATACGCAATCTCGGTTATGATGAGAGACTGAGGGAATTAGACTTGCCATCACTCGAAGCTAGAAGAGTAAGGGGGGATATGGTGACAGTCTTTAAATTCCTTCATGGTTATGATAGAGTGGATAGGGATCGATATTTCGATATGGCTGGCTCTAGAACTAGAGGTCATAGTTTGAAGCTTCGGAAGAAAACTTGTTTGCAGGATGTAAGGAAATACTTTTTCAGTGTAAGAGTAGTTGATAATTGGAATTCGCTAAGCGAGGAGGTAGTTAATGCTACCTCAATCCATAGTTTTAAGGACAGGTATGATAAGTATCACTAAGTCTAAAAATGGAACCGATCAGGAGACGGGAAGATACGAGCTTTGGGCTCTTTCCCGTAAACACAATTAGGTAATCACAATTAGGTAATCACTTAGTGCCACTGATATTGTGTTTGCGCATTTTTTAAGCACATGAGGGGATATGTCATCAGGACCTGTTGCTTCATGAACATCTAAATCCATCAGCGCTTTGCATACCTCTGTGGCTGTAAGGTTGATGTTCTCTAATACCGGCCCTTGAGCTTCTATCACTGCAATCTGAGGGGGTGGGGTATTTTCTACTGTAAATACTGACTGAAACTCCTTGTTCAATTCTTTGCAGATCTCTTCATCCGTCTCAGTGATGCTTCCATCTGCTCTCTGTAGCCTTAAAACCTGTTCTTTTACCTTCAGTTTTCCTCTGATAAAGCTGTGGAAAAGCTTGGGATTTTCGTTAGCCTTCCTGGTGATGTCCCTCTCATAATCTCTCTCTGCCTCTCTCCTTTTACTTAGGTAGTCATTTCTTGCTCTTTTGTAGGTTTGCCAGGCATTTATGTTTTTTCTCCTCCTATACCTTTTCCAGCATTTGTGTGTGTGTGTGTGTGTGTGTGTGTGTGTGTGTGTGTGTGATTACCTAATTGTGATTACCTAATTGTGTTTACGAGAAAGAGCCCAAAGCTCGTATCTTCCCGTCTCCTGATCGGTTCCATTTTTAGACTTAGTGATACTTATCATACCTGTCCTTAAAACTATGGATTGAGGTAGCATTAACTACCTCCTCGCTTAGCGAATTCCAATTATCAACTACTCTTACACTGAAAAAGTATTTCCTTACATCCTGCAAACAAGTTTTCTTCCGAAGCTTCAAACTATGACCTCTAGTTCTAGAGCCAGCCATATCGAAATATCGATCCCTATCCACTCTATCATAACCATGAAGGAATTTAAAGACTGTCACCATATCCCCCCTTACTCTTCTAGCTTCGAGTGATGGCAAGTCTAATTCCCTCAGCCTCTCATCATAACCGAGATTGCGTATTTCTGGCACCAGTTTCGTGGCATGTCTTTGAACTTTTTCAAGCTTAGCTATGTGCTTTTTCAATTGCGGATTCCAAAAGGGGGCTGCATATTCGAGTTTTGGCCTCACATAGGTTACATAAATATTTCTGAACATTTCCTTGTCCATGTGCCTGAAGGCTACCCTTACATTTGATAAGAATGCATATGCTGCCCTTACTACGCCATTTATATGTATTTCTGGAGACAAATCTGCCAGTATGTTTACTCCTGTGTGTGTGTGTGTGTGTGTGTGTGTGTGTGTGTGTGTGTGTGTGTGTGTGTGTGTGTGTGATTACCTAATTGTGTTTACGGGAAAGAGCCAAAAGCTCGTATCTTCCCGTCTCCTGATCGGTTTCGTTTTGTACTTAGTGATACTTCTCATACCTGTCTTTAAATCTATGGATTGAGATAGCATTAACTACCTCCTCGCTTAGCCAATTCCAATTATCAACTACTCTTACACTGAAAAAGTATTTCCTTACATCCTGCAAAGAAGATTTCTTACGAAGCTTCAAACTATGACCTCTAGTTCTAGAGCCTGCCATATCAAAATATCGACCCCTATCCACTCTATCATAACCATGAGGGAATTTAAAGACTGTCACCATATCCCCCCTCAATCTTCTAGCTTCTAGTGATGGTAACTCTAATTCTCTCAGGCTCTCATTATAACTGAGATTGCATATTTCTGGCACCAGTTTCGGGCATGTCTTTGAACTTTTTCAAACTAAACTACGTGCTTTTTCAAGTGCGGATTCCAAAAGGGGGTTGCATATTCAAGCTTTGGCCTCACATAGGTTACATAAATATTTCTGAACATTTCCTTGTCCATGTGCCTGAATGCTACCCTAAGATTTGCTAAAAAAGCATATGCTGCCCTTAATATGCCATTTATATGTATTTCTGGAGACAAATCTGCCAATATGTTTACGCCTAGATCTCTCTCATTCTGCATTTCTTGATGTTCTGCTCCTTCTATTGAGTATTCAAGCTGGGCCTTCTTGCACTCGTACCCATTCCTACTACCTCACATTTAAAAGTACTGAATTTCATTAGCCACTTTCCTCACCACTCATGCAGACTATTTAGGTTTTCCTGAAGTTCTCTACCATTGTTCTTATATCTTACTTTCTTCACAATCTTTGCATCATCTGCAAACATAGTCATGAATGAATTTACAGACTGGTAGGTCATTGACATATAAAGTGAACATAAGTGGCCTTAAAACTGAACCCTGTGGTACTCCATTACTAACCCCTCTCCATGCAGACACTGAGTGCTTTACTCTAACCCTCTGCTCCCTTCCTTCTAAGCAAGCTTTTTCATTCCAAAATATACTCGCCATTACTTGCAGCGTCTAAATAGGTTTCCATGTGGGACCGTATCAAGTGCCTTCTGGAAGTCTAGGAATATGCAATCTGCTGAGCCCTCATTTTCCTGTAAGATTCGGCTTACCTCATCATAAAATTGTGATAAGTTTGTTACTATTGATCTACCTTCTCTGAAGCCATGTTGTCTCACTGACAAAAAGTTGAAAGATTCCAAGTGAAAAGAGATCTGTTTTCTTAGTAATATCTCCATAACTTTGCAAACTATGCTGGTCAGGGAAAGAGCTCTATAATTTAGAGCTGTATCCCTCTTTCCGTTTTTGGAGATAGGTACCAAGTGCGTTTGTTTCCAGCATTTTGAAATCTCACCAGATTCCAGGAACTTTTCAAATATGATACATAGTGCTGCCGATATTGATTTAGGGCATTTCTCTACTACATAAGGGGATATATCATCAGGACCTGTAGCTTTATGGGCATCTAACTCCATTAGCACTTTGCATACCTCTGTGGCTAAAAAGATGATGTTCTCTAATACTGGCCTATGAGTTCCTATCTCTGCAATCTGAGGGGGTGGGGTATTTTCTACTGTAAATACTGACTGAAACTCCTTGTTCAATTTTTTGCAGATCTCTTCATCCATCTCAGGGATCCTTCCTTGCACTCTCTTTAACTTTAAAACCTGCTCTTTGACCTTTTGTTTACCTCTGATAAATCTGTTGAAAAGTTTGGGATTTTCTTTAGCCTTCCTGGTGATATCCTTTTCATAGTCTCTTTCTGCCTCTCTTCTTTTACTTAAATAATCATTCTTGCTCTTTTATAAGTCTGCTAGATGTTTCTGCCTTTTCTCCTCCTATACCTATTCCAGAATTTGTCTCTCCACTTGTAAGCTCTCTTCCACCCATTATTGAACCATTTCTCTCTGGAATGAATACCTCCTATATTGGTGGAAGGTATGGAACAGTCTACTATCTTCCCATATTCCTCACAATAGATGTCGTGCATTTCTTGTGAAAATTTGTTGTTAAATAAGGTTCTCCAGTCAATAACTGCAAAAAACTTATTCATTTTGATGTAATCTCCTTTTGGATAGTTCCTCCTTGTGTCCTCAGTCCTCTACTTTCAGACATAGCATCTTTAATGATATACTCCATCAACAACACACAGTGGTCACTCTTTCCAGTTGGTGGTACATTCTCAATTTTTTTAAATAGTCAACACATTATGTATGAATACTGGATCAAGCAGTGATGGCTCATCCCCTTCCCTGGCCCTCGTTGGTTCCATTACATGTTGGTGTAGGAAATTACGCATTCTAGGAATCTTGCACTGAATGAGTCCTCCCCACTGTGTGGGTCAAGATTTATCCAGTCTATCTCTCTATGATTAAAATCTCCTGTAATCAAAATTCTACAGTTTGTCTCCCGCACAATGTTAACAACTGAGTTTATGACTTCAATAGTACCTATATGACTTTCCTCATAAACTTCTAGACTATGAAAGTTCCTTGGTTTATTCGAGCAACAAGAAATTCCTTGAACTCACTTTCTATAGCAAAGTTTATTTCAATCTGAAATCTTTCATCTATTAGCAGTACTATCCCTCTACCAGTAGTCTCAGATCTTTCAAACATTAATATTATGAAGCCCTTAGGACAAACTGTGACACTGTTTATGTTTTCACTTAACTTATCCTCTGTAACCACTACTGTATCTGCCTTACTGTTGTGAATCCTATCCTTTAATTCTACCCCATCAGCATTTGTGTACAGCAATCTTAATGAGGCTGCATCCCTTGATCTTCTATCATTATCTTCTTTATTTCCCCTTTGGCTAGAAAAGCTCTGAAACAAAAATTTTGCTTCTCTTCATCATTTGTTCCCTCATTTAACCTTTTATCTTCTTGCAACAAATTTTTTACCCTTTCCATATCTTCCTGTGTTGTGTATGATCTAATGAATACCGATTTGAATTCTTGAAGGTCTTTTAGTTTCTTCAACAATATTTCTCTACATTTGTCCCCTCTCTCATAGGTTACTTTCATTGGTCTTGCCTTTCCCTCCCTAGAACATTTACCAAGTTGGTGAATGTTTATAATATTCTCCGGACCACATACCGCTCCAAATTCCATATAAAATCTAAAACCCTAGCTTTATTTTGTTCAAGTCCCCCCTGCCATGTTGATTCCTGGGATTTACTTATGCCTGAGATTACCATTGTCTTCTCTTTATCATGTGGCTGTTTATTCAGTGGATTAGCAACATCTTTCATTTTTTATATTACTGTTGCTTTATAGTCAACCGTTTGTATGTTTTCCAGTGCCACCACCCTCACTTTTTACTGCCTCATTCCCCTTTACTGCATCAGCAAAGAAAGTTTTCATGGCATCATGTTCCGTATTCAGCTCCTGAAACTCATTTCTAAACTGTTTGATGTTTTCCTATATCTGTACATTCCAAGCTGCAATCTCGTCTCTCTCAGAGGGGAGCACAGTGAACTAACATTTAATTCATTCAGGTTGTCATTCAAGTGTCTGTTGTCATCTTCTTGTTTAGCAATTCTGGTTTTTAGTTCACTCTTTTCCCCTTCCAGCTTCTTTATTCGTTTTTGTAATTCTTTTCTCTCTTGCCCTTGTGCCTTATTTGCTTCATCCAAAGATCTTATTACCTCTCCAAGTTTTCATTCTATTTCATTTCTCTATCCATATTTTTTTTATGTGTGACACCAAGATAAAAAAAAAAAATCCGAATTTTATCATTCAGGTTTATTACAAGGGTCTCATAGGCCCTGACATTTTGCTTCAGTCTTCTAATAGCTACTCCCTCTCCTACATCTCCCGGAGATCCTCTACCACCCCTCCCCCAACCATTGGATGAGGGTTAGGGACAGAGGTGCTTTCATTTTGATGTTATGCCTTTCACAGAATATAGAGAAAAAAAGAAAGAGGGAGAAAAAAGTTTCTATTTAACTTCACACAGAATTGCTATATATTCATATGAGTACTAATTTATTTACTTAGTTCATCTCTTTTCCTAACTTAAAATTTGACTGTGGAATTAACACTGTGTTTTGAGCAGAGCTATTCTTCTGCTAATGATAAGAATTGGAAAAACCTTTGTTATTTATTGCAATTACTGATGAACATGTTAAAGTAGCTAACTTTGATTATGTTGTTTCCCAACTTTTGTAGTTAACTGTTTGCCATCCCTATAAAAATATTAAAATGTTTGAAACTCTCTTAAGCCAGTTTCTTCATTGCAGTTTGGCAATGCTTTGAGAGTAAAAGATCCAAGTATCGCTGGTGTGAGAGTTAACAGCTTTTCCAGTGGTTCAGTTGTAGCCAACACAACAGTTGAACTAAATAGCACTGTGGACCCATCTCAGGTGAATATTTTATTAGTATTGTATTTTCGTCAAGTTAGTTACTAATGCTGGGGTGAGAATGAACAAGTTTTCCAGTGGTAGCCCATACAACATTTGAACTAAATAGCACTGTGGACCCATCTCAGTTGAATATTTTATAAGCACTCTATTGTACTTTTTGTCCTGTTATTTTCTAATGCTGGGGTGCAGACCTTAAAACCACTACCCCTATTTAATATTCATATAGAGTGCATACACCTAACAATTTTTAATAAAACTTTTTCATAGTCAAGTAACACGTGAGAAAGAGATAAGGCTATTGTGGACACTGCTGTATTATAACTATAATTTGAATTTTAATTACATAGGAAATCTGACATTTTGAAAATCAGTATAAGTAACCATTGTTAAAAACTGATGTAGTTAATTGGAACAGTGTCAATCATTACAGTACTTCGGTGTAAGTTTATCTATTTAACAGAGACTGCTTTTTCTAATAATTAAGTAAACATTTTGCAAATGGCTCAACACATATAGACGCCATTTTTTTTTTAGGTTGATCCTGTTTCTCTTGTGCAAAATGCTTCAACTGCTGTTGCTTCTGATCCATCCTTCACTGCACTGGCTATTGATAACTCAAGCATAACCACCAGTGGTAGGTACACTTACCCACTCACATGTTATCCTATAATCAACAATTGCTGTTATCATGTGTTAACCAGCATATGAAAAATATAAGTGATCTACTGTCTTCATAAGCGCTGCTGCATATGAAATATAAGGAAATAACTATGTGTGCAGTGACAGAAACTGGTTGTCTGCATCGGATGATGCCCAAAAATGTGTCATAAGCTGTAGTTACGATGTTCAGAAAGTTTTCCAGTCACAGAAACCCCCTATAAATCCTCTACTTATGTTTTAAATTTTAAGTTGCAAATTTTACTTTTTTCTTATAATCATTAATGTAGACCTTATCTGTCCTCAAAACCAACCGGAAACGACAATACAGCAGGTAATGTAGTTATACCACTATATTATATACAAAACTCATAATCGCCTATAAAGAGGAGTGGCTAAGTTAAAGCTAAAGACTTGTCTCTGGGAAAAAATTCCAAAGGATGGGATTCCTAGTCCCCTTGCTCTACTCTATTTAGTCCACATTTATGACATGCAGGGGAACACTGAGGAGGTATTTTTGTCCTCCCCATCAGGGGGAATGTAGTTAAGCATAAATATGTTAACCTCCATCTAAATTATTTTTTACTCTCTTTTGGTATCATGTCATACATGGAGACCTACTATAGTAATCAACAGATAGTAATCAACAAAATAAGTAATAGGAAAAGAGGAAAACTAGTTCCTCTATATATCCCTAAAGATCTAAGAGGAGTAATTGAGGTATGTCTTAGACCATGGTGAATGTGTGTTCTTTGGCTCGGTCATCCTCCTTACAAGGGGGAATGGAGATACTATATATCGGTAAATATCCTTAATAATACTCATAATTGGCATTAATGTATTAGTATGTCACAAGCAGTCAACAAAAAGCTTTACCAAAACAAGTTACCAAATATGAGCTCCAGGTTTCCTTGTTGTATTCTAGTAACATTGTATGGAAATGGTGTTGCTTGCTGATGTTATGTAAAATGAAGCATTATATCATTTTTTCTAATCCTCTAACCCTCATAGATGTCAAAATTTCATCTGGGCAGGGTCTTTCTCACCCTATCCTTCAATTTATTCCCTAGTTACCTTTTACATATCTACCTGGTATTTTGCTTTAGAATTCTATTTTACCAGTCTAATTAGCCATCCCTTATAATTATTCCAAACTTCTATGATTCACAATCAAATATTCTCTCATTCTAGTTCCTTATTTTGTGAAATATAATGATTCTATAAGTTTCTTCCAAGACAATGTACTTAAGCCATTTTTCTCTCTCTTACATTCACATAGGTCAGTGCACAAACATACTTTACCAAGGGTGCAACAATCTCCTCACACAATCTAAATCTTATTTTCCTTGATACAAAGGTCTCTCTCTTAACACATTCCTTCTACCCCTGTGGATTTTCAGCATTCAGTCTGCTTTTTTGTTCATTCCTAAATATCTGAAATTACAAGTTTTCTCAAATATGCATTTCCCCAGCTCTTTCTTTTCCACTTTACCACTTAATTTTCTGGTCCCATATATCGTACCAAGCTCTTTCACCAGGCTTAGTTGCAGTGGCATTAGCAAGTAGCCGCGTATTGCTCCTCGACTCCTACTTCCATTATTGTAGCGTCATTTGCTAACGCTGTTCCCTCTATTTCTCTCTTTTCAGTATACTGTACATATGATTGTATAACTCTCCTTTTCCTCCATCCTCTCATTCTTTTCAAGCTGTTCTAATGCATGCCACACTAAGTTTCTCTTTTTATGTTTGTGTCACTGTTAGCTTCCATTTTTTGGGGTAAACACAGACAAATTGGAATTAAATCTTTAGGTGGACTCGATCTTGGGTCTGTTACTTCCTAAGTCTTCCCTTACTGTCCTTGGAAAACTTTGATTCTTTCAGATTCTCTTCCTTTCTTGCATACTCGGTCCTTTCCTTATTTCATTATATCTGTTCTCTCATATTTTTTTTTAAATCCATAAACACGACATACAGAGGCATGACTCAAATTTTTCACCCATTCTTTAGGGCAACCTGCTTGGTTTACTCATCCTCAGATTACCTAAACTTACACCGCTCAGTCTCAAACTTCTTCCTTTATATAACCGATAAATGCTCCTGCTAGCACTCATACATAAGCCTTGCAAGGTATATTTATGAGACTGACTTCCTCTCGACTACAAATAAGTCAATCTTTTGAGCCATATTGGAAGAGAACAATGAATACTTTCATCCAGAGCTCTGATAATTCTCCTTGAAGAAAGACAATTCCAGCTTCACCCATAGCCTTTCCTAATTTTGTCCAGTTAGATTATTATTGCTCCTTCTCTCTGTATTCTCCCTAGCTTCTCATGCTTCAGACTAAGAATCTCTTCTCATTGCAGTCATACCAGCTCTGTTAGAATAATTTCTTCCGTGATTAGCAACGCCGTTTTCCACAGCCCACGATCTTCAATTCAGTTTCTCTCTTGCCATCACTGGCTTTTCATCCTCTTTACACTTCTTTATAAATAACTTATTATTATCCTAGAATAACATATTCATATGATGAAGTGGTGTGGGTAAACTAACTGCAGTTGTTAAGCCTCATGACAGAAGATTTTTTCCTACCTATCCTGCGGATGACCCAAGCAGAAAGGTGGGAGGGAATGTGGCAACCCTTTATCCCCAAGGAGCTAAGAGGAGTGACTGAGGTGTGTCTTGGTTGTGGTGGATGTGTGTTCTTTTGTTCGACCACCTCCCTAACAAGGAGGAATGGAGCCATTTTGTATATATATATATATATATATATATATATATATATATATATATATATATATATATATATATATATATATATATATATATATATATATATATATATATATATATATATATATATATATATATATATATATATATATATATATACACACTTTCATTCATTCATTTATTGTCACAATGCAGTTACCTTAATCACCACTATACTGTATATACTCACATTGTATTTAATATTGAAGCTGGTGCTCATTTAAGAAAGTGGGCAATGAAATTAATGATCAGATATTTTTTCATATACAATGTAAAGTATAAATTACACATACTGGTATGAACTTTAAGGAATGTTTTCATATATTCATCCAGCTGACAGCTCGGGAACAAATAGCACATCTGGAACAAATTCTACTTCAGGAGCAGCAAGCAGTGGTAAGTCTTCATTTAATTTATGTTGGCTGTCTTTAGTGTTTACAGAAAAGATACTAATCATTTTTCCATAAGTTACATAAATTTAATTCAACACTGCCATATCAAGCATAAATTATAAAGTGACTCAGTTATAAATTGTCATGAGTCTCATACAAGACACTTACTAACAGTGGAAGGTCTCACTTTCTATTTGTTACATACAACATGATACAAGTAACATTTAGCTGTGTTTTGTTGTAGAGAGCTTTATGATGACTTTTTACACACGTGTATGGGATATGTTTTTGTTTTATAACAGTTCAACATGCAAAGCCAGAGTTTATGCTTTAGCCACAAACTACTTTTTAAGAACTTGCATTCACAGTACCAGAATACATTTTAATCATTATAAAATATTTCTTAATAAAACGAAATCTCTAGGTACCAATACCACAACTTCAGGAAATAACCAAACAACTGGAATGAACACAACATCGTCTGGAACAAGTGGTCAGTGTTCCTATAGTGATAGGACATTAAAAATATTTTAGTTTCATAACATATACCGTAAATATCCAGTCTATGCTATATCAATATGATATTTTACATGGTATACTACAGTATTAAACTATTCGTATAGACCATCCATGCACAGTCCCAAAATACATTTTAATCATTGTCACACATTTCTTACTAAATCAAAAACTCTAGGTACCAATACCACAACTACTGGAATTAACACAACTACTGGAACGAACACAACAACATCTGGAACAAGTGGTCAGTGTTCCTATAGTAATATGACACTAAATATATTAAAGTTTCAAAACAAATAACTAACATATCGTCTTTGCAATTTTTATATATTATTATATTCTTCCTAAACACGATATATTAATTTATTGATAAAGTATATCCTTCCTAAATATGTTAGGTTCATTAGAATACATTTTAATCATTATAAAAAATTCTTACTAATACGAAATCTGTAGGTACAAATATACCACAGTTTCTGAAACAAGTGGTTAGTGTCCCTATAGTGATAGGACACTAAATATATTTAAATTTTCTAACACATACTGTACACATACAGTCTGTGCTATATTAGTTTGATTGTTTACATGGTAAACCATAGTCTGAAACTATTCGTAAAGATCTTCCATGCACAGATCCAGAATACATTTTAATCATTGTCACACATTTCTTACTAAAACAGAAACTCTAGGTACCAATACCACAACCACTGGAAATAACACAACTAGTGGAATGAACACAACAGAATCTGGAACAAGTGGTTAGTATTCCTATAGTAATATGACACTAAAAAATTAAAAGTTTCAAAACAAATAACTAACATATCGTTTGTTCTATACTGATATTTTATTATCTGCTTCTTAAACATGTCATATACATTTATTAATACAGTATGTACAGTGTATGCTTTCTAAGCATGCTATATTCATTTATTACCACAGTATTATCTTTCAAAATATATCTTGTGGTTATTCACATAGTAACCAGTAGCCTCAAAAACTTTCTAAAGACCTCCCCCCATGCACAATCCCCGAATTTTTTAAATCAGTTTCATACATTTCTTACTAAAATGAAAACTCTAGGTACCAATACCACAACTACTGGAATTAACACAACTACTGGAACGAACACAACAGCATCTGGAACAAGTGGTCAGTGTTCCTATAGTAATATGACACTAAATATATTAAAGTTTCAAAACAAATAACTAACATATCGTCTTTGCCATTTTTATATATTATTATATGCTTCCTAAACATGATATATTAATTTATTGATTGAGTATTTCCTTCCTAAATATGTTATGTTCATTAGAATACATTTTAATCATTATAAAAATTTCTTACTAATACGAAATCTGTAGGTACTAATATACCACAGTTTCTGAAACAAGTGGTTAGTGTCCCTATAGTGATAGGACACTAAATATATTTAAATTTTCTAACACATACTGTACACATACAGTCTGTGCTATATTAGTTTGATTGCTTACATGGTATACCATAGTCTGAAACTATTCGTAAAGATCTCCCATGCACAGATCCAAAATACATTTCAATCATTGTCACACATTTCTTACTAAAACAGAAACTCTAGGTACCAATACCACAACCACTGGAAATAACACAACTAGTGGAACGAACACAACAGAATCTGGAACAAATGGTTAGTATTCCTATAGTAATATGACACTAAAAATATTAAAAGTTTCAAAACAAATAACTAACATATCGTTTGTTCTATACTGATATTTTATTATATGCTTCTTAAACATGTCATATACATTTATTTATACAGTATGTACAGTGTATGCTTTCTAAGCATGTTATAGTCATTTATTACCTCAGTATTATCTTCCAAAATATATCTTGTGGTTATTCACATAGTAACCAGTAGCCTCAAACCTCCCCCCATGCACAATCCCCTAATTTTTTAAACCAGTTTCATACATTTCTTACTAAAATGAAAACTCTAGGTACCAATACCACAACTACTGGAATTAACACAACTACTGGAACGAACACAACAGCATCTGGAACGAGTGGTCAGTGTTCCTATAGTAATATGACACTAAATATATTAAAGTTTCAAAACAAATAACTAACATATCGTCTTTGCCATTTTTATATATTATTATATGCTTCCTAAACATGATATATTAATTTATTGATTGAGTATTTCCTTCCTAAATATGTTATGTTCATTAGAATACATTTTAATCATTATAAAAATTTCTTACTAATACGAAATCTGTAGGTACAAATATACCACAGTTTCTGAAACAAGTGGTTAGTGTCCCTATAGTGATAGGACACTAAATATATTTAAATTTTCTAACACATCCTGTACACATACAATCTGTGCTATATTAGTTTGATTGTTTACATGGTAAACCATAGTCTGAAACTATTCGTAAAGATCTCCCATGCACAGATCCAGAATACATTTTAATCACTGTCACACATTTCCTACTAAAACAGAAACTCTAGGTACCAATACCACAACCACTGGAAATAACACAACTGGTGGAACGAACACATCAGAATCTGGAACAAGTGGTTAGTATTCCTATAGTGATAAGACACTAAAAATATTAAAAGTTTCAAAACAAATAACTAACATATCGTTTGTTCTATACTGATATTTTATTATATGCTTCTTAAACATGTCATATACATTTATTAATACAGTATGTACAGTGTATGCTTTCTAAGCATGCTATATTCATTTATTACCACAGTATTATCTTTCAAAATATATCTTGTGGTTATTCACATAGTAACCAGTAGCCTCAAAAACTTTCTAAAGACCTCCTCCCATGCACAATCCCCTAATTTTTTAAATCAGTTTCATACATTTCTTACTAAAATGAAAACTCTAGGTACCAATACCACAACTACTGGAATTAACACAACTACTGGAACGAACACAACAGCATCTGGAACAAGTGGTCAGTGTTCCTATAGTAATATGACACTATATATATTAAAGTTTCAAAACAAATAACTAACATATCGTCTTTGCAATTTTTATATATTATTATATGCCTCCTAAACATGATATATTAATTTCTAGATAGAGTATATCCTTCCTAAATATGTTATGTTCATTAGAATACATTTTAATCATTACAAAAATTTCTTACTAATACGAAATCTGTAGGTACAAATACCATAGTTTCTGAAACAAGTGGTCAGTGTCCCTATAGTGATAGGACACTAAATATATTTATATTTTCTAACACATACTGTACACATACAGTCTGTGCTATATTAGTTTGATTGTTTACATGGTAAACCATAGTCTGAAACTATTCGTAAAGATCTCCCATGAACAGATCCAGAAAACATTTTAATCATTGTCACACATTTCTTACTAAAACAGAAACTCTAGGTACCAATACCACAACCACTGGAAATAACACAACTAGTGGAACGAACACAACAGAATCTGGAACAAGTGGTTAGTATTCCTATAGTAATATGACACTAAAAATATTAAAAGTTTCAAAACAAATAACTAACATATCGTTTGTTCTATAATGATATTTTATTATATGCTTCTTAAACATGTCATATACATTTATTAATACAGTATGTACAGTGTATGCTTTCTAAGCATGTTATATTCATTTATTACCACAGTATTATCTTCCAAAATATATCTTGTGGTTATTCACATAGTAACCAGTGGCCTCAAACACTTTCTAAAGACCTCCCCCCATGCACAATCCCCGAATTTTTTAAACCAGTTTCATACATTTCTTACTAAAATGAAAACTCTTGGTACCAATACCACAACTACTGGAAATAACACAACTACTGGAACGAACACAACAGCATCTGGAACAAGTGGTCAGTGTTCCTATAGTAATATGACACTAAAAATATTAAAGTTTCAAAACAAATAACTAACGTATCGTTTCTTCTATAGTGATATATTATTATATGCTTCTTAAGCATGTCATATACATTTATTAATACAGTATACACAGTGCATGCCTCCTAAATATGTTATATTCATTTATTACCACAGTATATACTTCCAAAATATGTCTTGTGGTTATTTACATAGTATCTTGTAGCCTCAAGCACTTTCTAATAACTTACCCCCATGCACAGTCCCTGAATTTTTTTAAATCAGTTTCATACATTTCTTACTAAAATAAAAACTCTAGGTACCAATACCACAACTACTGGAAATAACACATCTACTGGAACGAACACAACAGCATCTGGAACAAGTGGTCAGTGTTCCTATAGTAATATGGCACTAAAGATATTAAAGTTTCAAAACAAATAAATAACATATCATCTGTGCTGTGTTGATATTTTATTATATGCTTCCTAAACATGCTATATTCATTTATTAATACAGTATATATAGTATACACTTCCTAGACATGTTATATTCATTAGAATACATACTAATCATTATAAAACATTTCTCACTAAAACGAAATCTCTAGGTACCAATACCACAACTTCTGGAAATAACCAAACTTCTGGAACAAACACAACATCATCTGGAACAAGTGGTCAGTGTTCCTATAGTGATAGGACACTATATATATTAAAGTTTCATATATACTTTAAACATCCAGTATGTGATATATAAATGTGACTGTTTACATGGTGCACTATGGTCTTAAACTATTTGTGTAGACTTCCAATTCTCAGTCCCAGAATACACTTTAATCACTGTAACACATTTTTTACTAAAACAAAAACTCTAGGTACCAATACCACAACCACTGGAAATAACACAACAACTGGAACGAACACAACAGCATCTGGAACAAGTGGTCAGTATTCGAATAGTAATATGACACTATATATATTAAAGTTTCATATATACTTTAAACATCAAGTCTGTGCTATATAAATGTGACTGTTTACACGGTGTACTATTGTCTTAAACTATTTGTGTAGACCTCCAATTCTCAGTCTCAGAATACATTTTAATCACTGTGACACATTTTTTACTAAAACAAAAACTCTAGGTACCAATACCACAACCACTGGAAATAACACAACTACTGGAATGAACACAACAGCATCTGGAACAAGTGGTCAGTATTCCTATAGTAATATGACACTAAAAATATTAAAGTTGCAAAACAAATAACTAACATATCATCTGTGCTGTTTTGATATTGTATTATATACTTCCTAAACATGCTATAATCATTAATAATACAGTATATACAGTATATTTTTCCTAGACATGTTATATTCATTAGAATACATACTAATCATTATAAAACATTTCTCACTAAAACGAAATCTCTAGGTACCAATACCACAACTTCTGGAAATAACCAAACTTCTGGAACGAACACAACATCATCTGGAACAAGTGGTCAGTGTTCCTATAGTGATAGGACACTATATATATATATATATATATATATATATATATATATATATATATATATATATATATATATATATATATATATATATATATATATATATATATATATAATATATATATATATATATATATATATATATATATATATATATATATATATATATATATATATATATATATATATATATATATATATATATATATATATATATATATATATATATATATATATATATATATATATATATATTAAACTTTCATAAATACCTGAAACATCCAGTCTGTGCCATATAAATGTGACTGTTTGCATTGTGTACTATAGTCTTAAACTATTTGTGTAGATCTCCAATGTTCAGTCCCAGAATAAATTTTAATCACTGTCACACATTTCTTACTAAAACAAAAACTCTAGGTACCAATACCTCAACTACCGGAAATAACACAACTACTGGAACGAACACAACAGCATCTGGAACAAGTGGTCAGTGTTCCTATACTATTATTTCACTACAGATATTAAAAATTCAAAGCAAATAACTAACATATCATCTGTGGTATATTGATATATTATTATATGCTTCCTAAACAAGTTATGTACATTTATTAATATAGAATATACAGTGCATACTTCCTGAATATGATGTATTAATTTATTAGCATTGTGTATGCTTCCAAAATATGTCTTGTGGTTATTCACATAGTATTTTGTAGCCTTAAATTCTTTTCTAAAGACCTAGCCCCATGCACAGTCCTCGAATACTTTTTAATCAGTGTCTTACATTTCTACTAAAATGAAAACTCTAGGTACCAATACCACAACTACTGGAAATACCACGGCTACTGGAACGAACACAACAGCATCTGGAACAAGTGGTCAGTATTCATATAGTGATAGGATACTTAAGATATTAAAGTTTTAAATAAAATCTACAGTGACAGGACACTTATGATATATTAAAGTTTTAAAGCAAATACTGTAAACATATAGTCTGTGTTATATATTCATATACTTAGAAAATTTCAACCTGACTTAATGTTTTAAAAGTTTCAGGTTAGGCATAAATTTTGCTGTAAATCTTTCTGGTTAGGCAATTTTGTCGGTATATGTGTCTTTTTCACTACGTTGTTAATATATATATATATATATATATATATATATATATATATATATATATATATATATATATATATATATATATATATATATATATATATATATATATATATATATATATATATATATATATATATATATATGGTGTTAATTTAATTATACTTATTTTTCACCAGGCACCAACACAAACAGTACAGGCACAGGAACAGGTATGTGTCACCTTTAATTATTTACAATTTTTGTTATATGTCCTTGTAATTTTAATAGCCGTTAGTTGTACTGATGTTCATATTCCTGGGGTTTTCAAAATTGCCCATCATTATTTTGGTAGCTCTAATGAACAAAATGTATTGGTGATGACTGATAACCTTTAGAATTTAAAAAGTCACAATATTTTTGTCATGCCTTGTAGTTGCATCTATTGTTTGTCTTCTGTTATTCTCTATACCATCTTTGTGTCTTACCTAGGTTCTTCTAGTACCAGTGGTGCAAATTCTACTAGTTCTTCTGGCACTGGCTCATCTACAGGATGTAAGTAACCTCATGGTAATATTTTGATTCTTATTGTTAATGATGAAAAGCCTCTTTCTAGGCCCTCACCCTTAAAGGTTTTGTTACTATATAGTTAGGTAATGTTTTTCCTAATTGAGTAATCCAAATGAATATTTCTTATCTAACTGATTAGGAGTTTTTAAGTATATATATATATATATATATATATATATATATATATATATATATATATATATATATATATATATATATATATATATATATATATATATATGAATCAATTTTTACCCCGACCGGGACTCGAACCTAGGACTTATGATTACTAAGTCAAGGCGCTACCACTACACCACAGAAGGTTAAAAGGAATCCAACCTTATAGCTTATATCTGCTATACTTAGGAATGAACGCATTCTAACTGAGTGCCACTATGTTCATATTACAGATTCCCCAACCTCACTCGTGGCTTCATTTTAGCATTTAATTCAATTCCCAATCTCATTCGGGCCATGAAATAACCAAATAAGCACATTACATATGTGAAAACATGAATCAATTTTTACCCCGACCGGGACTCGAACCTAGGACTTATGATTACTAAATCAAGGCGCTACCACTACACCACAGAAGGTTAAAAGGAATCCAACCTTATAGCTTATATCTGCTATACTTAGGAATGAACGCATTCTAACTGAGTGCCACTATGTTCATATTACAAATTCCCCAACTTCACTCGTGGCTTCATTTTAGCATTTAATTCAATTCCCAATCTCATTCGTGGCCATGAAATAACCAAATAAGCACATTACATATGTGAAAATATATATATATATATATATATATATATATATATATATATATATATATATATATATATATATATATATATATATATATATATATATATATATATATATATATATATATATATATATATATATATATATATATATATATATATATATATATATATATATATATATATATATATATATAACCTAGTTCTTAGAATAACGTGAAGATAGGTTCTCAGAAGTGCCGTGTATTGTAATTTTTGCGTAACGTAACGAGTCATTTTCCATAAGAAGGAATGATAATGGGCAAAGATATGTTCCACAACCGTACATAGACACTATACCAAAGATATGAGATAAGTAAAACAAAGCAGAAAGAACTGTAGTTATTTCTATTAACATGCAAATAGTGTACAGTATAAAAGATATACAGATTTACTGTACAGTAAACAAATTAATGCACTCTTATTATGCAGTGGGCAACAGGCATACACTGGGACGTGCATGGTGGCGGTGAGCACGAGGATGCAAACATTTTGCCGCCTCCATATCAGCTGATGCACCCTCGCATGCTATTTCCCTGACGATATTATATCGCAAGTTTGTTTGCTATTTGTTCGTAATGCTTTTTTTCAATTCTCCTCATAATATTCGATCACATTAAGCGGTAGAAGAGGAGGAGGATGCAGGAGAATGAACCTCTATCTGCAAACGTTTTGCCGCTCCCGTATCAGCTGATGCACCCTCGCACGCTATTTCCCTGACGATATTATATCAAAAGTTTGTTTGCTGTTTGTTCTTAATACTTTTTTCAATTCTCTTCATAATATTCGATCGCATTAAGTGGTAGAAGAGGATGAGGATGTGGGAGAACGATCCTCTATCTGCAAACGTTTTGCCGCTTCCGTATCAGCTGATGCACCCTCGCAAGCTATTTTCCTGACAATATTATATCGAAAGTTTGTTTGCCGTTTGTTCTTAATGCTTTTTTTCAATTTTCTTCATAATATTCGATCGCATTAAGCAGTAGAAGAGGAGGAGGATTCGGGAGAACGAACCTCTATCTGGAAATGTTTTGCCGCCTCCGTATCAGCTGATGCACCCTCGCACGCTAATTCCCTGAGGATATAATTTCGCAAGTTTGTTTGCTGTTTGTTCTTGATGCTTTTTTTCCATTATCTTCATAATATCCGATCGCATTAAGCGGTAGAAGAGGAGGAGGATGCGGGAGAACGAACCTCTATCTGCAAACGTTTTGCCGCTTCCGTATCTTCTGATACAACCTCGCACGCTATTTCCTTGATTATATTATATCAAAAGTTTGTTTGCTGTTTGTTCTTAATGCTTTTTTTCAATTCTCTTCATAGTATTCTATTGCATTAAGCGGTAAAAAGAGGGGGAGGATGCGGGAGAACGAACCTCTGTATGCATACGTTTTGCCGCTTCCGTATCAGCTGATGCACCCTCACACGCTATATCCCTGACGTTTGTTTGCTGTTTGTTCTTAATTATTTTTTCCATTATCTTCATAATATCCGATTGCATTAAGTGTTAGAATCGGAGGAGCATGGTGGAAAAGTGCCTCCGAGGCAGTCGATTATTTACCAAAATGAAATTTTTTTTTTTAAAGTTTTCTGAATGGGCGTTATTTATGAATTTCGTATTTTTTTAATATTATTTTCTAGGGGTGTTATTCCAATTTCGCAGATTATAAACACACGTAAAAAGCGAACTATATATATATATATATATATATATATATATATATATATATATATATATATATATATATATATATATATATATATATATATATATATATATATATATATATATATATATATTATATATATATATATATATATATATATATATATATATATATATATATATATATAATATTCATTGCCATGGCACTTTCCTCATATCAGGTTGACTTGGAAAAATGTTTGTAATGAACTATAATGGGAAAATAAATTTTCATATACACTTTATTGTAAAGATTGTTAAAGTACTTAATGCAGCAAGTTGTTCATTGGTACCAGGTTTGGATAGTAGGATTCCTATGTTGATGACGACCTCCTTAGTACTAATTTGCAGTTCAACTTAGTTTGCATGTATAATGCTGTTTATTGACATTGCTGGGGTTTTGAAAAAAATATTTATAATTGGTTTTAATCTTATACACACTAATAAATAAGGACTGTTATTTTTACAATTTTGGTCAAGCATATTTTGAAATCCTCCTGAAGGAGGGGAGTAAGTATACTTCCTTCGTGTTCCTCTGCATGCCGTAGAAGTTGACTACATGGGGTGGAATGAGGGGACTGTGAAGCCCCTCCTTTGTATTTTCTTCCCTCAAAGATTCAATGTATTTTGCTATGACTCAGCCACCCTCCTTATAAGGGAGAATATGGCTCTTGTATATTGAACAATACACTGTGACGAAGAAAGTAAAGTTTGTTTGGTGTGATTATCCAACTGTACACAGAAATATACATGTACTGGAAATGTGGACAACATTTTGGGTTGAGGTAATGTGATCAGAAAATGGAGTGGCAGTGTCTTTATAGTGGATCCATTCTCCTGATCTGCAAAGCAGAAGAGGAGCAGCAATGGGTGCCAAACTGTCACAACCAACCCCTGCACCTCTTGGGGCACGAGAATTTGGGAGAGGCTTTGGTCATTCGGGCAGTTACCTAACCTCTCAACACAACATATACAACAAAACTTTTTCTGCTCTGAGAAATGACTACAGAGATCATATCTTGAAGACTCCTTTTTGCTAGACATCAAGAGTAGTTCAGAACCCACACACAAACATGTATGTCCAACGTGTTCCACGCCAATCACTTCAAACCAATTCACCATAGGTTCAGGTTTCTGCAACCCATGCAGAAAATGAACACTATTCACCTGTACAACACTTCTTTCACGTTAGCAAGTGTTGTACAGGTGAACTGCATTCATTTTCTGCAACTCATGCAGAAAATGAACACAGTTCACTTGTACAACACTAGTTAACACGAAACACTACATAAACCATTGGACCTGCTCACAGTGCTCACTACACCCTCCTTGAAATCCATCCCCTACTCCTTCCACACCCCATCCCCCAATCCAACCATATTTCTCGCACCATTTCCATCCCCAACAACCCAATCATTTTCATGACGCTTTCTTACTGACTCTTCCCTACTTACACCACCATCCACACCCCTCCTCACCACCCTGCAGCAACACCTAACACACAACACACTGGTGGAGGGATAGCACTGCTAATAAGTGAAAGCTTTCAGGTTGAAGAAATAAACTTTGCTGTAGAAAGAGTTCAAGTAATTTCTCGTTACTCGCATAAACACCGATCAGAGAGCATTATAATAACTGTTGTATATAACCCACCAAGGAACCAACAAATGCTAGATGTTTATGAGAAAAGTCATATAGGTACTATTGAAGTCATAAACTCAGTTGTTAACATTGCATGGGAGAGTAGTATATATGCAGGATTTTGATTATGGGAGAATTTAATCATAGAGAGAGAGTGGATAAATCTTGACCTACACTATGGTGAGGACTCATTCGGGGCAAGATTCCTAGATTGTGCACAAGGGAATTTCCAACACCAACATGCACTGGACCCAACGAGGGCCAGGGAAGGGGATGAACCATTGCTGCTTGATCTAGTATTTACAGATAATGTGTTGGATATTGAAAAAATCGAGTATGAACACCAACTGGAAAGAGTAACCACTGTGTGTTGTTGATGGAGTATATTATTGAAGATGTTCTGCCTGAAAGTAGAGGCACTGAGGACACGAGGAGGAACAATTCAAAAGGAAATTACATAAAAATTAATGAGCTTTTTGCAGTTATTGACTGGAGGACCTTATGTAGCAATAAATCTGTACAAGAAATGTACAACATCTTTTGTGAGGATTATGGGAAGATATTATATTGTTGCATACCTTCCACCAAAATACGAGTTATTCATGCCAGAGAGAAATGGCTCTATAATGAGTGTAAGAGAGCTAAGGAGTGGAGAGACAAATGCTGGAAAAGGCATAGGAGGAGAAAAAGCATAAATGCCTGGCAGTCTTATAAAAGAGCAAGAAATGATTACCTAAGTAAAAGAAGAAAGGCAGAGAGAAACTATTAAAGGGATATCACAAGGAAGGCTAAAGAAAATCCCAAGCTTTTCCACAGTTTTATTAGAGGAAAACTGAAGGTCAAAGAACAGGTTTTCAAGCTAAAGCGGATGGAAGCATCACTGAGATGCATGAGGAGATCTGCAAAGAATTGAAAAAGAAGTTTCAGTCAGTAGTTACAGCTGGAAATACCCCAACCCCTCAGAGTGCAGAGATAGAAGCTCATGGGCCAGTATTAGAGAACACCATCTTTTTATCCACAGAGTTATGCAAAGCGCTGATGGAGTTAGATGCCCATAAAGCTACAGGTCCTGATGATATATCCCCTTATGTACTTAGGAAATGCGCTAAATCAATATCGGCCGCACTATGTATTATATATGAAAAGTCGCTGGTATCAGGGGAGATTCCAAGATTCTTGAAACAAGCGAATGCGGTGCCTATCTTCAAAATGGGAAGGAGGGATACAGCTTTAAATGATAGACTTGTTTCCTTGACCAGCATAGTTTGCAAAGTTATGAAGAAACTTCTAAGAAAACACCTGTCTCTTCACTAAGAATCCTTCATTTTTTGTCAGTGAGACAACATGGCTTCAGAGAAGGTAGATCAATAGTAAAAAAGTTATTAGAATTTTATGATGAGGTATGCCAAATCTTACAGGAAAGAGAGGGCTGAGCGTACTGCATATTCCTAGACTTCCAGAAGCATTTGATATGGTCCCACGAGGGAGATTTATTAAGAAGCTGCAAGCAATGTCGAGAATAGGTGGAAATGTCTTGGCATGGATGAAAAATTACTTAAAAGGAACAGAACAGAGGGTTAGAGTAAAACACTCAGTGTCTGAATGGAGAAGGGTTAGTAGTGGAGTTACACAGGTTATATTTTAGGTCCAATTTTGTTTCTTGTATATTTAAATGACCTACCCAAGTCTGAAAATTCATTCATGAATATGTTTGCAGATGATGCAAAGATTGTGAAGAAAGTAAGAGACAAGAACAAAGGTAGAAAACTTCTGGAAGAACTAAATATTCTGCATGAGTGGTCCAAAAAGTGGCTAATGGAATTCAGTACTTCATAATGTAAGGTAATGAAAATGGGTACAAGTGCAAGCAGGCCCAACCTTGAATACTCAATAACAGGAGCAGAACTTCAAGAGACAGAGAATGAGATATCTCTATCAGTAAACATACTGGCCTTTTGTCTCCAGAAATACATATTAATGGCATAGTAAGGGCAGCATATGCTTTCTTAGCAAATATAAGGGTAGCCTTCAGGTAAATGGAAAAGGAAGTGTTCAGAAATATTTATGTGATTACCTAATTGTGTTTACGGGAAAGAGCCCAAAGCTCGTATCTTCCCGTCTCCTGATCGGTTCCATTTTATACTTAGTGATACTTATCATACCTGTCCTTAAAACTATGGATTGAGATACCATTAACTACCTCCTCGCTTAGCCAATTCCAATTATCAACTACTCTTACACTGAAAAAGTATTTCCTTACATCCTGCAAAGAAGTTTTCTTACCAAGCTTCAAACTATGACCTCTAGTTCTAGAGCCAGCCATATCAAAATATCGATCCCTATCCACTCTATCATAACCATGAAGGAATTTAAAGACTGTCACCATATCCCCCCCTCACTCTTCTAGCTTCGAGTGATGGTAAGTCTAATTCCGTCAGCCTCTCATCATAACTGAGATTGCGTATTTCTGGCACCAGTTTCGTGGCATGTCTTTGAACTTTTTCAAGCTTAGCTATGTGCTTTTTCAAGTGCGGATTCCAAAAGGGGGCTGCATATTCGAGTTTTGGCCTCACATAGGTTACATAAATATTTCTGAACATTTCCTTGTCCATGTGCCTGAAGGCTACCCTTACATTTGATAAGAATGCATATACTGCCCTTACTATGCCATTTATATGTATTTCTGGAGACAAATCTGACAAGTATGTTTACTCCTAGATCTCTCTCATTTTCTGTCTCTTGAAGTTGTACTCCAGCCACCGAGTAGTCAAGTTTGGGCCTTCTTGCACTTGTACCCATTCTCATTACCTTACATTTTGAAGTATTGAATTTCATTAGCCACTTTTCTGACCACTCATGCAGATTATTTAGATCCTCCTGAAGTTCTCTACCATTGTTCCCGTTTTTTACTTTCTTCACAATCTTTGCATCATCTGCAAACATATTCATGAATGAATTTACAGACTCTGGTAGGTCATTTACATATACAAGGAACAAAAGTGGCCCTAAAACTGAACCCTGTGGAACTCCACTACTGACTCTTCTCCATTCAGACACTGAGTGTCTTACTCTAACCCTCTGTTCCCTTCCCTCTAAGTAAGTTTTTATCCATTCCAAAACATTTCCACCTATTCTAGCCATTGATTGCAGCTTCCTAATAAGTCTCCCATGTGGAACAGTGTCAAACGCTTTCTGGAAGTCTAGGAATATGCAATCTGCCCAGCCCTCTCTTTCCTGTAAGATTTGGCTTACCTCATCATAAAATTCTAATAAGTTTGTTACTGTTGATCTACCTTCTCTGAAGCCATGTTGCTTCACTGACAAAAAGTTGAAGGATTCCAAGTGAAGAGAGATATGTTTCCTTAGTAGTTTCTCCATAACTTTGCAAACTATGCTGGTCAAGGAAACTGCTCTATAGTTCAGAGCCGTATCCCTCCTTCCCTTTTCGAAGATAGGTATCACATTTGCTTGTTTCCAGCATCTTGGAATCTCCCCCGACTCCAGTGACTCCTTAAATATGATACTTAGTGCCACTGATATTGTGTTTGCGCATTTTTTAAGTACATGAGGGGATATGTCATCGGGACCTGTAGCTTTATGAACATCTAAATCCATCAGCGCTTTGCATACCTCTGTGGCTGTAAGGTTGATGTTCTCTAATACCGGCCCTTGAGCTTCTATCACTGCAATCTGAGGGGGTGGGGTATTTTCTACTGTAAATACTGACTGAAACTTCTTGTTCAATTCTTTGCAGATCTCTTCATCCGTCTCAGGATGCTTCCATCCGCTCTCTTTAGCCTTAAAACCTGTTCTTTTACCTTCAGTTTTCCTCTGATAAAGCTGTGGAAAAGCTTGGAATTTTCTGTAGCCTTTCTGGTGATGTCCCTCTCATAGTCTCTCTCTGCCTCTCTCCTTTTACTTAGGTAGTCATTTCTTGCTCTTTTGTAGGTTTGCCAGGCATTTATGTTTTTTCTCCTCCTATACCTTTTCCAGCATTTGTCTCTCCACTCCTTAGCTCTTTTACACCCATTATCGAACCATTTCTCTCTGGCATGAATTACACCTACTTTGGTGACAGGTATGCAGCAATCTACTATCTTCCCATATTTCTCACAAAAGATGTCATACATTTCTTGTACAGATTTGTTGTAAAATAAGGTTCTCCAGTCAATAACTGCAAAACGCTCATTCATTTTGATGTAATCTCCTTTCGGATAGTTCCTCCTCATGTCCTCAGTGCCTCTACTCTCAGGAAGAATATCTTCAATGATATACTCTATCAACAACACACAGTGGTCACTCTTTCCAATTGGTGGTTCATACTCAATTTTTTCAATATCCAACACATTATCTGTGAACACTAGATCAAGTAGTGATGGCTCATCCCCACCCCTGGCCCTTGTTGGTTCCATTACATGTTGGTGTAGGAAATTCCCTTGTACGCAATCTAGGAATCTTGCCCCGAATGAGTCCTCACCACTGTGTGGGTCAAGATTTATCCAATATATCTCTTTATGATTAAAGTCTCCCATAATCAAAATCCTGCATTTTTTTCCCGTGCCATGTTAACAACTGAGTTTATGACTTCAATAGTACCTATATGACTTTCCTCATAAACTTCAAGCCTATTTTGGTTCCTTGGTGGGTTGTATACAACAGTTATTATAATGCTTTCTGACCCAGTATTTATGCGAGCAACAAGAAATCTGGGTACATGTAAAACAAAGTAGTAGACACATCAACCTGCACTTGTTAATACTTATCTACACATATAATATGAATACTATATATTGGACACTTTAGCATGCACTTCTTGACATTCAAATTAACCATTTATATTCACATATAAATATTAAAATAATGTATCGAACATTTCAACATTGCTCTTGTTAACATTTAAATTAAAACTTACCTTCACATATAAATATTAAAAGAATATATTGAACTCTTCAACACGTACGTGTTAACATTTGAGTTAATACTTATTTTCACATATAATATTGCAACAATGTACCAGACACTTCAACATGCACTTGTTAACATTTAAGTTCATACTTATCTTCACCTATGAAAATTAAAACAAGGTATTGGAAACTTCACTATGCACTTATTAACGTTCGAATTAATAGGTATCTTTACATATACATATTACTCTCAACACTAAATAGTTTTTATTTTTCTTTTATCAGAGAGACATTTTGAAATCATTGCAGTGTGGACTTTCAGCTATGGAGGTAAAGATTTACTAAATGTTACATATAAACATTACACTGACACCAAGGAAAACCAACCAAACAAACAAAAAAAGTCCATTACAAGTTTAGTTATTTATGTAATGTAAGAACTGAATGGGGAAAAATGATCACATTACTCTCTGAGAAGCTTTAATCTCTTCTGTAATATAAGGCGTGGTCATTTCCGAAATACATACTTTGCTATTATGAATACTATTACTAGATAAAAGAAAATAATAAAGACATTACATCTACTAATTTACATCTTTTAATTTTCGCCTATACTAATTTCTTCTCCCTTATAAATATTGTATGGTTTAACTGAAAGTGATCTTTGTGATAATTTGGATTATTTCTTTAATCAGCCAATTTACCAGAGACTACTACTACATCCCCAAGTTTAAGCTCTGGAGCTCCTACGAGGTTATCTTCAACTTATGAAATCACCAGTATGGGATATTTCATATCATGATTTTGTTCTGTGGTTACATGACTTAAGTAACAACACTGACTAAACTTAAACAAATATACTATTATATCCATAACATCAATATTGTATGGAAGATAAGCATCTTGTAAAGAAGCCTACGATTGTAGTAATACTTATAGATAATAATGATGTTGTCTTCCTGCAATACTTATATGAAATACACAAAAATACTTATGTTGTCCATCATTCTGGAATATTTGTCACTCAAGTATATTTTATTTTTCAGCAGCAAGTACAGGCAACAGCAACTCTGGGACGTCATCATCTGCAAGTACTGAAGGCAAGAGTAAGTGTTATAATACACTACCTGATGTATATTTCGGCCATAGTTTTTTCTGCTTTATTTTATGGAGAAAACTTATTACCAAGGATACACCATATGTGCTGAGGTTATGTGAATAAAAGACAAATTAAATAAGCTAAAAGGAGTGTCATGGACACAGAAAAGAATCTTAGTATTTGGAATTGCTGAAAATACCATGTCATTCATATAACTTAATTAGGATTTATGTGAAAAATTGGATTGTTTTTTATAGCAATATTAATTCTAACTGCTGTCATATATCCTTTTATATATATATCTCAATGGGTTTAATTAAATAGCAAAACTTTACTGGGATTAAAAATTGTTAATGCATGTACCTGTGAGTCACCCATACTGTATATATTATATTGTACTGGAGAGTAATGTTAAGCTAAAAATTCATTTAGCTTCTAAGAAGATGCGTTATTTACATATATGCTTATGGACGATTTATTGTTTCCCTGCATTTTCATTTTGAATATATTTTTATTGCTATAAAACTACTCGACTTTTCCCTCCTTTGGTTTATGATAGCTTCCATTTTTCATTCTATCCCTTGAAAATATTAATTCCAAGATTAGAGTAGGGGGCAGGAGGATTGGCGTTGACAGGTTATATGGAAAATGAAAAATATGTTTTTCCTCCTTCAAAGCACTTGTTTCTGTCTCCATGCACCTTGTCAAGATTATTACAAACACAGAACTTAAGAAGGCTGAATATTTGGGAACAACTGATGAACTACTTGCGAGTGGGCAGAAGAAAATTTGGAATGATCACTAGCGTTAAAACTGGAGGAGGAGAAGGAAAAACAAATATCTCAAGTCTGTGACTTTAGAATTTCGACTCCCACACATTGTGGCCGGAAATACAAGATCCATCTCTGTTTTAATAGCGACTCAACTCTAGTTGCGGAAGAGCCATCCCTCGAAGAGGAGGTCTTGACAGGCTGCATGGAAATGGAAAAACATTCACTCCTCCCTCAAAACGCCTTTTATGACAGTGTGATATTAAGTATACATTTTTTTCTTTTCAGTACCTGTGAAAGTAGATGAAACTGGTCTAAGTGGTGAGAATTTTAGTTTTACAAGAGTATATATTTTAAAAAGCACTAACATTAATCTGAGTAATAACTGTTTATATTTGTACATCTTACAAATGTGACTGAATAACTTTACTGTGAGTAGCAGCAACTGTATTATTATTATGTCATATAATCTAGAAATTTCTTTGGTAGTGAATATTAACTTCTTGGTGAAAAAAGTTGTTCATTTTCCTTTCTCACTGCAAATATTAAAACTGTAATAAATTGTTGTTCTCTTAGGCAGGGGACTCCTTATTTCGATCACAAAGAATTCTCTTCCTTCTGTCAAGCCTTATCTTGATGTTACCTCAAAAGAATACTCCAATCTAATTGGTGCCCTACCAACGGTAAGTAAACGTGTTTGTGATGCGAGATAAGTAAAACTACAAGCGCACTCAGTCCCCGATTTAATGGACTAATAAGGAGGGGGGACTTTGGTTCATTAAATCCTTTCTCAAGTGTTTCTAATGGGGGGGAAGGTTTACTGGCAACAATTACATTATGAAAAGAAGAGGAATAATACTTTTAATCAAGCACTGCATCAAACTCAACATCCAATGTGACAATGTAAAATACCTGTACACTGTAAATATAATAAACTCTACATTTTTATGAGAGAGAGAATTTTCATCTATTGCCATCCTTAAGTATACCCCATTAACTATTTTCTTTAGTATGTTCTTTATAGAAAACGTCTATACATGTATGGTGCTCTATTATTATTATTATGAGAGACAAACCAAACATTAGCCTTAAGCACTTTCTATTTCTCTCTCACACATATTATTATTATGCTATTTGTATTATTATTATTGTGATACACTGAGATGTTGGTAGCCCAAAAAGCTTTTCATCTTTCTTTCTTTAAGCAGTGGCTCTTGTACAGTGGTTCTACACTTGAAAAATACAAAATCTGTTGCTCCAGATTTTGTCCGTTAAAGCAAAGTCATTGAAATCGAGGGTTGAATGTATACTCTTCATTCAAATGGGATCTTGTTAAGAAGAATTACCCCAGGATGCTTTACAGTTATAAATGTTTATATTACAATTAACTTTAACAATTTATGAGGTTATTTAACTTTATATGGAGTTCTGGAAGTTACACTTATTCATAAGATCTTTCAAATGAACTTCATTATAATTCTACCATTACAGTTGTTTCTCTTCATATTCAATGGTATATAAGTACTCAGCATACGAATATTCAATATATCATTGGTTTTAGATACTTACTCTAATATCTGATCAACATCAGGATGTAGGTTTTCCCTTTTTCAAGTTGTTTGCTTATCTGAACTAACTTGAAATCTTCTAGAATAGCATATATAATATTGACTACCTAAAAGTATAAGTATGCTTAACAATAAATTTCATCCAGTGAACATTAATTGTTGGGAGCATTCAAGGATGTTACAAAGATCAGCTTGGTTTATTTAACATATGATTACTATTTTCGATGGAATACAAAGATCAAAAGTTCACTACAGTGATCGAAATACTTCTTTCTCTAAAGGTCTTTTCATCTAGAACAGTTCAGAAAGGTTGTTTATATACCTGTTTACCATGATATGAAATAAAGCATTTTGGTGAATATTGCAATATAAACTAAGTATATGAGAATACTGTATAAGCATAACAAGAGAGAGTAAAACTGTGCTTTATTTTTGTTCTGTATTTAGTTGCATGGGTAAGTATCCATATTATATAATATTCTTGTTTATCACTACAGCTTACAAGTTCATTGAAAAACACTAGCGAAGCTGCAAAAATAACAGGGAACACACAGCTTAAAATTGTGTATGCTTTGGACACAGCTACAATTCGTGCCGAGTACCTTGTAACAGTTGCAGATGATATTGCTTTTGATCCACTTGAAACAAAAGTGGCCAGTTTGAGCAAAAATGATGTTTTTAAACTTGATGGAGCAACGCACAAATGTAAGCAATTCATTTTAGTGTTTATAAGGCAGATGCTTTTGTCAGTTACAGTACGAAATGAGACATTATATACTTCCCTTTTTTCATGTTTCCTATTCTTGCAGTGCTTCAAAGAAAACGTTTTTTTTTTCTGACCAAGAGGATCATTAACTTGGTTTTCGAAGTGAGAGTAACCATTTTGCAAATTTTTTTACTGATTAGCCCTTACAAGGTGTTATATATCCATTTTATATTTCCCATTAAGAATTTATTATTAGAGAACCTCCAGCAAGAATAATATAACCATTTTGTTAAATCACTGTTGCTTTGTTCTGGCCTTCTTCATTTATCTAACAACAGTGGAGTTCGTCCCTCTGACTGTGCCTAACAGATGGCACAGTATGCAACTGAAAATTAGCAACAAAGCCTTCAACACGCAAATGAGAGATCCTACTGACTCGGAATTTAAAAAATTAAATAATGAACTTCAGGGTCCAGTAAGTCAATTAAATTTTTATCATTTATTCAATATTACTAACTAAAAGACCTTGGGTGTTAGGTAGGATATTTTTCAACTTTTACCAATCTGCTTTTAAAGAATATATTTTTTGTAAAGAATGCAAGGCAATTAATCCAGCATTATGAGTTCCTACATAATTTCCTGCAGTTTTGAATAACACTGGTAACAAATCTGAAACTGTAAAATTATTTAACAAACTTTTAACAGCCTGCGTAAAGGTAGTTCCCTCAGGAATATTATAACATTCCAGTATTGTGGTATTTTTACCAGAAATAAAAAACTGTTCAATGCATATGCTCCAAGAAAATGTTAACTGTTAAAACTATAAATAACATGGAGAAAATAATGAGAAGGGAGAATCTGTAGGAACTACAGACACTCCATTGTGGCTGGTGAAAAAAAAAAAAAATCGATGCAATACTTGTTGTAATGGTGAACTACATATTATATTGCTGTAGAAGTATGAATTATTTACAGATTTTATATTTATATTAGCTAAAAGATGCTCTAAGATACAAAGTACCAGCAGTCCGGGCCGTCTACATTCAAGAGTTTACTTCTGGAAGTGTTGTGGTACGTGCAAGTGTTGAAACTGACAACACCTCAACAAGTGCAACCACTGACAGTCTCTCAAATGCTCTCATGTCTGTGGATAACATTGGTTCATACAATCTGGATACGAATCCAGAGTCTAAAACAGTAACTGGTATGTGTTTTTCATGAATTTCTAGTATTGTATTCAATGCTATATATCATGGAGATTGCTACCCAATAAGAAAAATCACAATTCTTGCTGTGAAATGTAGAATGTAATATATTTCTGCACTCCTATGTGAATATATAGTAAAAAAATCCCTGCAAGAAATAGAAATTTTAAAGTATGTCGTCTTATTATCTGAGAGAGCAGCAGTGTGAATTTACCTTTGGTTTCTATTTTTTTTTTATAGGTGAACAGTACATCTATGGTGCTCACACAGTAAATCCAGTACCTGCATGTATGTTTTTACTCTTACTTTTTTTAATAGGGTACAGAGATATCTTTACTGATATATATCTTTTGAGTCGCTTTCTTAAACATGTATATCATGTTTTGAGATTTACATTCTTGGAATTCTGGGAACTTCATACTTTTGTGTAAAAAAAAAAAATTGGTAGTAATCAACAGACGTATTTAGTAACCGTCCTTATGGCCAGAGACTGTAGTTTTGAAAAAAAAGGAGACAATCTTACTTTATTTTCACAGGCATTCATTCTCGCCAAAATAACAAACAGTATTTAAATGTTATTAATAGCTTCCAAAAATTAAACTAAAGATCTGTCTCAGAATTAAGTGACTATTGTATCTGGCTATGACAAACATATGGAAATGATTACCCATGCTATACAGACCCATAATGAATTACGTGTTAGTTTTTTACTCACTCTTTTCTAACATATTACATTTAATTTCAGCCGAACTGCCTACTCGATCAATAACATCAAGAGATTCAGATGACATTAAACAAGGTTGGACACCATACATTTTTCCTCAAATGCTTTTCGGTTGTCTGTGATGGTTCATTAACCCTGTAAAAAATTTTTGTTTTTCAAGAATTAATATCAAGGAGTTTGTTTAATCAGTAATGTCTATACAGTTCAGGAGCTGCTTTCTTCTTTAGTATTAATACTAGTGTCTCCTGTGTACAGTATATGTGCTCACAGAAATCAATCGGTTAAAATTGGTAATTTTACTAATACATGTACAGTATTGAACTTGAAATAGTCCTCATTACATCTCGAATTTATTTTGTTTTATGCAATTGAAGCTTTCTCTGATTCTTCTAGAAATTTTATCCATTAGCAATAATCAATTGCATATTATTATTTTCTTATATGCCTGAGAGTTTTAAATATTACTTAATGTGAGAAGTTGATGATAAGAGTAATGGCTAACTAACATTGTAGAATGCTCTGTGTAATATCACACAATTTAAAATTCAGAAAATACCTGTCCATTACAGAAATACAAATTTAATTTATATATTTGTGTAAAATATTTTGTATCAAAAGTTTGCATGAAGCTGTATAATTCCTCTGATGCTAAGCATCGAGTTTGTTAAGTCAGAAAGTGAATAAAATTATCAGCTTATGTAAGTGATTTTGATGCCAAGTAAATTTATTTTTCTTGCAAATAAAAATAAAAATAATCACAAATCTAACATGATTACAAAGTACAGCTGTATAGTGATACATACATATGCAATGATAGCATATCATTGGCGTGGCTGAGTCAAAGCACACATTCATCAGCAGCTAATATACTCCTCTTAGCTCCTTGGGGATAATGCATTGCCACAATTCTTCCCCAACATCCTGCTTGAATCACTCACATGTTAAATGGTCATAAAAACCACTGTACTGTCCACTGTTGCTTATCTTCAAATGAAACTTTTACTCTTCATTCGAAATTGAGAAATACTGCTGTGGTGTTTGGGATCAGAATGTGTGGAGATAGATTTAAGATCTAAAATGCTTAGCTTCTTGAACTTCATATATAACGTAACGGCTATTCATTTTAACATGCAATTTTGGCATGTATCGTTGTTGATTGTCCTATAAAAATTCTGAGTACGCTCTATACAAGGACAAAGTAAATTTTAAGTTGCGCATATTTCATAAATACTTGTGGAATTCTGAATTATATGTTACTCTTTAAATATATTTTTAGGTGAAATACATCTTCAAGATGGCACAGAGGAGAAGGTAGTGATTAAAAGGACAAATTACTTTTTCACTGTCACCATTCCCTCCTTTGCTGGTAAGCATATTATCGGTGACTACTTTTTGTTAAAATTAATACAGTAATTATATTCTCCTTGATGCTTCAGACCAGGAAATTTGAAAGTTTTTTGTTTTGTTTCTCTGTGCAACGATTACAAGACTACATTTTTAATAATTTAGGATTATTAACAGTATCGTGTGCTGCCTTTGTGGTACATTAGAAATAAAATTAAAACTGTGTGGAACTTATTAACAAAGGGAATCAAATGATCACTTTTAATTAGAGTGAATGCATTTAAAATGGGTAGAAAATTAATGAGGGTACAAGTATCTGCTTTCTGATGTAAGTGTAACAAGACTGTGAGACTACAGATGTTCAATATCATATAAGGAAGAGCCAGTGTAGGAAAGTGGAGCTAGGATAATATTCCAATATATGAGTAGATATTGATAAATTTGTTTGCATCAATTTGTGTTGTTGCTGTTTCCTTAGCTGCATGGCAGAACAGCCCCAAGTTCCTAACGAAGGCTACTGCAGATCCTGGGCTTTCACACAGAACTCTCAGAAAGTGAATATTTGTGTTGTTGGTGTGTATGGTTGTAAGCAGTGCAATCTTCCATGTATTTGATTATGAGGTGCTGTGTTACATTCTGGTCAGGCATCACTGACAGTCATCCAGCCTCTTCTGATACCTCAGAAGGGCCGGGTGGTAACCACATTGCAGCCTAGCCAAGTGGACTGTTTTCACAGGGAGGGAGGATAAATAAGGATGGATGTCAGGAGGTTCTGTATGCAACTGTGTGTTGTCATTGAAAGATTGTAAGGATTGTCTGGTTTTGGGTGGGCGAGGAGGTAGAGATTACAGTATTTGTATAATATCGTGTGCTGAGTGTTGTCTTAATATTCTTTAGTGCGTGTGCGTGTAAGTTCTGCCATATAATGTAGTGGGCAAAGTTGGTTCATAGAGGCTGCGTGTGTGTGCCTTTCATATCCAGATGGTCTTTGACTTTGAGGTCTTAGATTTCATGATGTAAGCAGTGTGTAGTTGTAGTTGTGTAGCCTGTGATTATTTTAGTGCTTGTTTTGTATAGTCTGTAGGGAGTTATGGTGTATTTTATTGAGGTTAGAACCCCAGCAGGGCTTGCAAATTCCATAACTGAGTGCATATATTGTTTGTATACTGTTTAAGTAGATTCTTTTGTTGTGTCCAAATGTTATAATGGAAAGTGACCAGCTGGCATTAATGTCTTTGTGTCAGTTTGTATTTAATATTTGTGACACTTTCAATAATACTGATGTACTATATGTTTTAATATTTTAGGTGTGTATGTGTAAGTATGTGTTAAGGGAATGTTGTTTATGGTGAGGTGTGGAAGATGGTGTTCTGTCTAGTCTGTGAGGAGATTAACTGCGGATCTAGCTGGGGTAATTTTGTGGTGAATCACTCAAGTATTGTTTTGAGGTAGGGGTAGATGAAGTCTGCAGATGTGTTTGCATTTTGATGTCTTATGTCATGTCTATTGGAAGCTACATGTACTTGGGGCAAGTGTGGTGAGGGTAGATCGTGCAAGTATAGGTAAAAGCATGTAAGTGATAAGACGGGTCCTTGAAGGACTACATTTTAAGTGTAAATCTTGATATGTGATGACTTATCACCAAATGATACGTGTGCACTCCTGCCTGCAAGGTAGTATGTCAGCCATGTTTTTGTATTATTATGCATGTTGAGTTGAAAATGTTAGTTGCACAGTTACGGCGGGGGATTACATCAAAGGCTTTATTTATGTCTAATGTGATAATATATCTTAAGTGCTGGCAAAACTGAACTGATGCCCTCAAAAATTCTTTGTCAGGTCTGTAAGAAGAGCGTTTGTGGTGTGTAATAATCTGAAACCATGTTGTGGCAGGGTTAAAGGAATGTTAGGTGTAATCTGTTTCAGTATTAGGCCTTCCTTGGTGAATCTGGAGGTAGTCCAGAGTAATGGAACGATGTGAAGACGAGTTTATGGCTTTTGCTAGGTTTGGGGATTATGATAAAGACACCATGCCTCTAGATATTAGGTACTGTGTTGTGTGAGTAGACATAGTTTGCTATGTTACTGAGTGCATGTATTTCTTGTGGTCCCAGGTGTCTAGGGTGTAAGTGCTGGAGATTATTGATGCGATTAGTCTAAGTCTGTAGGGAACTGTCTCTTACATCTGATTATGCATCAGTTGTCCTGTTGAAGGTGGAGATGATGGATATGAGAGATGAGGGTATTTTTGTTTGTTTGAGGGTATGGTGTCGATGTGAGTTTGCTATGTTACTGTTGGAGTGTGTAATGCTGCTTAGTGAATTGTAGACTTTGTTGGTGTTTGTTTTATGGTCATGTTTGTGGATGTAATTATTCAAATAATATTTGTTGTCCAGGATGTTGGGGGGGATAGAGATTCTGTCAACAGATGGTGACGTCTGGAGATGATGGTAGGATATTGGGTTGGTGGGGAATGTGTTTACTGATGAATGCTATTTAGAAGGAAAGATTTTCTCCTTGGTTTTGTAACACCAGCCCTCTGTCAATTTTGGGGTTGTCAACAAACATAAGCTATCTGGGCATTGAGGTGACCCCCAGGAAGATGTTTGTAGTATTATTGACATACTGTTTGTGGGGTGTAGTTGTTAGGTCCATGTAATAAGGGGGGGTTGTCTGATGTGTTGCCAGAGCATACTTTAATTGATTATACTTCGGAGGTAGTGTCATATGGGGGGGAGAAGGAATTGTGTGCATACACTAGTATCTATGAAGTTTTCTGCAGTTTTGCTTTTTGTAGGATGGCAACGTGTATGTTGCGGTGTTTAATAAAGTGTGTGAGTTCTTGTGTTTATGCCATCTATGTTACATTGTAGAATATTGATGTTATGTCTTAGGTGCTGCTGCAAGGAGAGGGGGCGTGGGTGGGGCTGTACGTGGGTGAGAGCCAGTAGAAGGCCATAATGACTGCTGAACTGTTAGGGATGTTGTTGGCATTGGAAGGATGGGCAGATTGATGTATGGGATGTGAAAGGCGTAGGGGATGGGTCTGAAGGAGATTTAGGGTGCACTCACTGATGTATAAAACTACAACTACTCGCAACAAAATTCCCAACGTCTTGAAAAATGGTGTTGTACAGGTGAAATGGGTCCACTTTCTGCATGAATTGCATAAAATTGAACTTTAGTGTGTTGGCTTGAAGGAGTCTTCAAGAAATGACCATCAGCAAATCATTTTAGATGTAGTAAAAATGGTGTTGTTTTGAGAGATGAGGTAATCACCCAGCTGTCTGAGGTGCATCCAGGTTCTTGTGCCCCATGATGGTTAGGTCTTGGTTGTGGTAGTTGGCCTCGTTTTCTACTCCTATTCTGAGTTAGTAGGCTTTCTGTCCTGATTTACAGCTCTGGAAGATGAACCCACACCATAGACACTGCCACTAAAGATCCTAATATTCGGTAAAACTGGTTTACTTGCATACCTGTGGCACACGTTGTGGCATCTCTCCATAAAAATTTCTTATAAAATATTACAAGATAGGATATGTGGCAACCCTGAGTGAGTGCAAGTGGCAACTTCTGAAGGAATATAAAATGTTATCATAATTTATTCAAAATCATAAAATTTATGATGATAATTTTATTTGTATTCTTTTACAGCTGTGCTAGTGCTAATCACCCTCCTACTTTGCTGCACTACATCAGACTCTTGTCTGTGTAAGATCTGTAGCAGTGACCCTAAAAATGTTCCATAAGACCTGCTGATGCCCAAAAAACTAAATTGCCACCTAAAATCTGAATAATTTTTTAATATTATAGTTTAGATAAATGATAACTATCTTTTGGGTATAATTATAAGAAGTTTGTACATACAACCTGATATTTTAAGTTACGAGATCATATTCAAGAGAAGTCTTTGAACAAACAACATGATATTTTATGTTAAGAGTTCATATTCAAGAGAACTCTTTATATAATAAAAAAATCAGTGATGCCTAGCGAGTACGAGAAGAATTATCCTTTCTTGAAAGAACACATTCTTTTTAAGAAAGGTAGAAAATTATTTAAAAAATAAAGGTAATTTTCAGTTAATTATTAATTCTGTTAATCCTTTATTTCTCAACTTTTTTATAATTAAGAATTATAAATTACAAACAATTTATTAAATTCCTATTCTGTGACGCCATCACAGCTATTAATTTCAGTAAACTTATTCTGAGCTCATAAGGATTGAGAACAATATATATAATAATTGTGTGGAATGCCAGTGCCAAAGTGGAAAAATAAAACATTAATGTGTCTTGTCCTTATGAGTTCTTGAATAGACTAAAAGACAAAAATAGCAGTTGATGCCCCAGTGCAGGAAAAAAGTTAAAGTTCCCTAGACGATGTAGTAAATACAATAAATACTCTTATCATATTACAAATCTGCCTTCTTTCTCCTAGGAAATATGCTGTTGTGTTATCTTATTATAAAACTTGACTTGAAATTGTTATATGGAAGACAAAATAAAAAAAAATTATTAATGCAGATCTTCACTATTGGAAAACCTTATTGTCATGTATTTGCAATGGAATAAATGACTTTTATTAGGATGGTGCTAATTAAATGTAAAATAATCTTAATATTCTTAGATGATGCATGTAATAAACAGTAAAATGAACATACTGAAAAACCACTGTTAACCTTGTATATTAATGCTAAACTATGAAATGTGATCGCCAATAGTAAAAATTAAAATTTATATGTAACCACCATTGTAATACTTGTATGTCAGTACTCAACTAAATTAAAAGTATCAGTATATTTATTATATTAGGGAAATTTTATGCATAATACTTAAACTTGAAGTATTATTGTGTGGAATGCCAGAAATACATATATATTTTTTACCCGATTTTTACTTCAAGTTGAAAACTATTATGCTTTTGGTACCATCTGGGAAATTATCGATTCTTTGTAAAAAACAACATCATTGAAATAAATCTAAATTAATTTTTTTTTCTTCTTAATTACTTTCATCCTATGGAAACCTTGCAGAATATTAACTATGAGCTATGCAACAAAATTTTCCGATATATCATCATATGGAAATACAGAAAACAAAAGACAAAGTACAAGAACACAACGTAGACATACCATATAATGCGTGAAGATGAAATCAGGTCCTTACAATTCTTTATGTATATGTAAAGGTCCTCCATCATCTTCACCTGAAAAAGTTAAAAGTACTCTAAATCTTAGTGTGTTCAAAGACGAAAGTATAAATATGATTAGTACAACTTATTAGCCTTTCCACAAAAATATTTTAAAAGTCCATATATTTATCATCGTGGGAAGTTAGGAAGGTATTCAACCCTGATTCCTCAGTTCCAACCTATCATTGTCATCCTCTATCTAAATAGGTATTAATTGTGACTCATCAAAAGGTAAGCAACATTTAGTTCAGGGTATAATTTCTTTTTTCATTGTACTTCAAGATATGACATTCAAATAATCATAGAAACACATAACATATCGAAGGTACCATGAAACTAAAGTTTGAAACACAGCACAGGATAAATTGGAAATCTCAAAATGCTAGTGGAGTATATAAATAATTACCATGATGATGGCTATTAGTAAGATCATTTTCTATTTCAATCATCAGTTGGTCCTCAGCTTCTCTATCTTCATCTTCCATCATGAATTTAATATAATCAAACCCAGGTAAACGTGGTTCCCATTCTGTCTCTCTAATTACCTCTGTAAAACAAAAATACCAGCACATGTGGCTTTATAACGAAGATAATATAAGTATACAAGGACGTGATATAAGGTATACATGTATTCGTTATTGGTATTTATTGATGTTTTACTGAACAAAAAATATCACAGTAAATACTAATGTGCTACCAATGTACTTAAGAGTTGTGAAAGAACTTCTATGTTACTCGTATTTAGTGCATGTAGTAGGAGTCTACTAAAAGGGATAGGGGAACAGAGTTTGCCCTAAATTATCTAAAAGAAATTGGAGACAATAGGTAGGATATGATAAAGTCCTATATCTACCCTCCTTACTGGCTGCAACACATTGCATGAAAAAAAAAATTTACATATACTGTATATTTTTTTTATGATACAAAGCCTTTTTTCCCTCACCTGAAGGCTGCAAGGAGCCATCTTTCAGTGAAACAAGCCAAGATCGGAGAGACTTTGATGTCATATCAGGACACATGTACACACGAATACCATACTCTATATCTGCATTATCCTCAACATTTTTATTTTCATTATCTGAGCTCTGCTGCCAGTTCACAGCAACCAAGTTAAATTTGTAATCAGTCAGCCGGTATGCTGTAATCAGTTTCTCTGCCAAGGGATCATCACTGAAAATTTAAGAAGAAATCAGAATGCTCACAGAACACACTGTAACAGCTACAGGTATCAATATCACCCCAACCCTGATATATACACACACTTTAAGATTGAGCGCCTGAGCTTCTCTGAAGTTTATATGATTGTAGAACTAATACAGTTCATCTGTGCAGTCTATGTCATTAGGGATAAGTGTACAGGTGGTGTGTAACACAAAGATAGGAAAGTATGGATAGGTAAAAAATAGATTTTATATAGACATGGGGAAGGTACTCTTAATTTTAGGGTAAATGGCCTCACTAAACCACACACTTATAGAGCATACTCTTTTCCTATTCTTGCTCTGTACATTACATTCAATGCAATAATGATCTGTATGTCCTACTCAATGCACTAATGATTAATGTCAAAAACTCAGTCCCATAGGAGTGTCATCCGCTACATGCGGTACAAGTGGATAGCTACATCTTGTCTTATAGACCAAACTTTACTAAACTTTTTAGTTTTATCTGCCAAAGCATATAAATGTGACCAAAATTTTAATATTAAGTTAGAAATATAGCAAAAAGCGAAAAACTTTAATAATCAGTCAATTCAAATGCACAGCATTGTGAGTGAGAAGATGAAACAAAAAGGTAATGAAACATTAATACCTTATATTGTATTTTTTGTGTGACACCAGGACATGCATACTGCCCACATATGGCTCAGACACCAAGAAGACATTGAAACGAAGAAAAATAAAAGTTTAAGGACAAGTCAGAAATAAGAGAATGATACAAATTAAGAAAATTGCAGGCTGAATGAAGAGTCAAAATAATAAAGACCTAGAGACATGGCAGGATTAGGTCCTGTTTTTGAAAGAAGATAAGAGCTTGGAGGTGGATGGGAAGAAGCAGTCACTGCACCAACCAACCCACGAGCTACAAATCTCCACACAGTATCAGTGAGATGAGATCGCTTGGAGAGTGTTACAAGGCCTTAGCAGTGGGGGGGAATGCAAATTGCCAACTCATCAGCGCCGCGATGGCAGTGGTAATGACAGAAACGAGAAGAGGATGATACCTTACGGTGAAGAGAAAGAGAATCCATTTTTGAAGTAAGATAAGGTCATTGATGAGTATGATTACCTAAGATTCAACCCTATCAAGGAGATAAGTATAAGAAGCACTAAAGATGTGCAAGCAGTATTCTGAGCAGGGACAGGATTCATATATACAGTGTTACCTCCCTTATCGCGGTAGTTCGGTTCCGGGACCCGGCGCGAACCAGGAAATCCGCGGAGTAGGATCAGCCTATATGTACATAGATATTTTAATGTATTTTTATGTTTACACTGTATAAACCCTCCCTGTACTGTTAAAAAAACACCCTTTACATTATAAATAACAGCAAGCAACGTAATTTTTTTATGAAAGTGATAGGAAAACTTACCGTGAATGAGGTGATGATGACTTGACATACATAGGTTCCATATTTTACAATAATTTTTACGTTTACGTAAAATAGCGGCCGACATCCACAAACTTTTTTCCTTCTTTCAACATATCTAAGAGTTTCACTTTATCTACAATAGTTAACATTTTCCTTTGCCGCTTAGGCTCACTACAAGAAGCCTTAGAAGATGAAGAATGCTTGGGAGGCATTGCAAAGGTTAAAATATGCGAGTAAAAAAATCACAAGCAAAACATATTAATAATAATAAGCACAACGTGAATGGCGCACACGAGTGAGGCGAGACAATGGAAGATGGTGGAAGCCTTTGTCCGAAACGCTGATAGCGGTATCGTATTTTACATGTTGCAGTACTGTTAGTATTTATGTTTTTTACTATTTTTTACTGTTATATTATTCTTAGGCTAAGAAATACGTTGTTTTTATCAATAAAATCATGAAACTACTGGAAATATAAATATATATGCTAGCTCACGTAGCTTCGACCCCAATACATTGTACGCTATCGAACACAAGCAAAACGTTTAATAAGCACAACGTGAACGGCGCACACGTGAGTTAGACTGAACGAGTCTTTGTCCAAAACGCTGATAGCGGTATCGTATTTTACACGTTGCAATACTGTTAGTATTAATGTTTTTTACTATTTTTTACTGTTTTATTATTCTTAGGCTAATAAATACGTTTTTTTTTATCAATAAACTCATGAAACTACAGGAAATATAAATATATATGCTAGCTCACGTAGCTGCGACCCCAATACAATGTAAGCTATCGAACACTATTTCGAATGATGCAATACTGTGAGTTATACTGTATGTACGTATATCATTCAGTTATTAGTACAATGTATATTAATTTAAAATTCATCTACTTATTTGATGATTGTACAAATCTATTGTATTTATTCATTGTAATTTGGACCAAATATTCCTTTTGTAAATATTATACTGTACTTTTCAAAAGAGGTGGTCAATAAACGTATCTATCTATCTATCTATCTACATTTATGTTTTGTACTATTTTTTACTGTTTTATTATTCGTAGGCTGGGAAATAATTTTTTTTTTATCAATTAGATAATGAAATATGTTTTTGTCAATAAAAAAAAAAAGAAAATACTGAGAATTTTTTTTTTAATATTTTAATATTTTTGCATATACCCATGAAATAAAATAATAATTTATCCAAAAAAAAAACCGCGATACAGTGAGAAAGCGAACCAAGAAACGCGAATAACCGGGGTAACACTGTATATATATATATATATATATATATATATATATATATATATATATATATATATATATATATATATATATATATATATATATATATATATATATATATATATATATATATATATATATATATATATGTAGTCACCGTGGCTCAAGTGGTAGCGTCCGCGACACTGAGGTATCAGGTCGAGGGTTCGCGCCCCGTCACGGTCTGAGGTTAGCAAGGGCATGCACTCAGGGTAACGATTACATCTCCCAAAACAAGTCCTTCGTAAGAGGGCAACCGTCTTAGCCCTTGGTAAAAAAGGGAATCCGTGTCATAAAACCGGAACAAATATATATATATATATATATATATATATATATATATATATATATATATATATATATATATATATATATATATATATATACTTCATATGTCACTATCAATCCCCATCTGGGATGGACACAGACAAACTGAAGCTGTTGAATTAAAGTTGACTGCCCTTCCTAATACCGTGCTGTGGGCTCTAACATGCGTCCACCACCTCCCAAATAAAGAACAATTATATATAGATACTTATATTTCTATAAGCTATATAATGCAATGATGATTTCAAATTACATACCCATGTAACCATGAGAATATGAAACCTGGTTCAGAAAATTCAGCAGCAAGGTGGCTGAATGTCTCCCACAGTTCTTCATCAGGATTCTTTTGCTGTGTGCCTTTCTCACCTGGGAAAGAGGACTTAAGTAATGCAGCCAGTGATGAGTCCGATGGAATAAAGAATATTAAGAGATAGTGTTCAGCTGATGAGGACTCAGTAACCATCTCCCTTGTATATGACAAGGTTGCAAGGCGCTCAAAATTTAAAGGAGCCTGAGAAAAAAATTAAACAATCTTTGTAGAATATTTTCTTGTGCTTGGGGAGTTGCTATGAGAACAGGAATCTGAGATATTGGAAATAATAAAATAGAAGCACAATTCTAAGCTCTACGTAGAATATCTAGAATAATAAGGCATAGATATGACAGCTTCTTGTATTTTTAGCACAATACATTATGAAGAGAGACAATAGCAATCTATTTCCTTAGCAAAATACGAGAACAGTTCCAAATCTGATAGACAAGTTAGAAAACTTCTTACCAAAACATAGTTGGAATAGTGATGCAGGGAGGTTAGCATAAGAACAGAATTTATCAGTCCTGTGTCAAGAGTAACTCTTGGTTGCAGTAAATCCTTTGGTTTGCTAATTAATATACATCCTTTCTCATTACCACACCTGCAGTACGAAGAAACAAATGTCATAAAATATCAAAGAATCATACGGTCTTATTTTAGATAAAGAAAAGGTTTGAACTATTGAGTTGCAATACAAAATACAGTCTAAACCAGCTAAATCATAAAATAAAGTCAATGAAAATAATAATTCAAAAGGACACTTACATATATAAAACTGCAGCCAAAGCACCATTTTATGCACAATTCTCTCTTTCTCATATCATAATGCAGAAAATGCAGTAAAGAAATTAGCACAATCTAATACACTGGAAGAATAAATGAAGCAACAATGAGAACAAAATATAAAATTAGATAAATTCAAGATAAAAACGATAAAATAATGCACAACAAGGTATTCAAACTGTTGATAAAATGCAAATGCATTATTTTTCAGAGCTAAAACAATATTATATGAACATAAAAAAAAAAAACCCATGTAATTCAAATAATATATGAGGAGATTTAAATGAATATAACTAATATATTTTTAAGAATGAATGGGAATTTGATAAAAAAAATTTCATAACCAATATAAAAAAAAAAAAGTCTTTTGGATTTAGATATACGATAGTGACTTCAAAATGCCTTAACCAAAATGAATGAGAGATTATATTACTTGAAAATACATATGTGAAATATAATGTATTTGGGATAATGTACATACAATTATTTCTCTATATAAACTGTCAACTATATGGACTAGTGTAATAAGGTGCTCACTGCAGGAATCAGAGTAAATCGACTAGGTAAGGGCATCTAGCCTTAACTCCCCATCTCCATGTCTGTATCCATTCAGATTCGAATGGGATCTAATAGCAACACATGACACAACAAACAACAACAACATGGCAATGTGATAGTGGATAACTGTATAAGAGAAATTTAGAAAGAAGGTGAATGCCTAAGTAATAATGTATTGCGTACGTGAACATGCAAAAGAAACATACTGAGATGGCTAATGTGTTTAAGCATGGGTGTAATTACTATAAGGATGTATAATGCTGGGAAGGCAGGTGGAAGAATACCTGTAAGGTGTATAAGAGAAAGAACTATGGTAGAAAGCAAGGTTAGCAAGGTTTAAAGTGTGCAAGTAGATTATACTTGGAAAGTGAAGACTATAAGGATATTTGCCACAGGTACCTCAAGTGTGGAGTTCTCAAAAGGAACTGAGTGTTACATCTTTTGATATATATATATATATATGATAATGCTGACACTAAAACTTATCTTGCCTTGAAAATGAACTGCTTCAAATGGAAATGAAATTAAATAAATGAATGAATGATCATCGGCATCAGATACTCACTGCAGCATTTGTAAAATTCTATTTATAGTTTTCATATTAAAACAGACCATGTTTTGAATAAAAAACTTTCTACAGCAAAATCTGTTAGCTAATCTGCTAAAGTAAGCACATATAGAGATCAACATAAAAATGAGCTTCATCAAACTGGCGCAAAATTGCAATTTAAATATAATAACGCAATAACAATAATGCTGCATACATCTGTATGCATGAAAGTGTGCAGAAATGCAAACAAATATACAAGGAGATCTGCAAAGAAGAGGGGCATAACAGCCACATACAGTATATGTAAAAAATGCGACTTACATGTCAGTTACATCCTTCTTTGAAATGTAGAAGCCAGTGAGATGTGAAGCCCTTAAACTCTGGACAGCTTCAATGAAAGGTTTTGCATCTAGCAAGAATAGAGAAATACAGTGAACAATATAAATTTTGCAAAATACTAAGTTATACATTGTTAATGCTTTAATTTCTTTAGATGAATGGATAGGTTTGGAATTCTGCGTCATAGGTGATAGAAGCGAGGAAATAGTTGGCATACATCTCGCTCCCGATATCTATTTACTAAGAGAATTGCAGATAGGCAGGGTATAAAGTCTTGTTGCCTCGTCTTCTTCATGACAGGGTTTTAACAGTATGTGACTCAAAACAAGTCATAAAATGGGTAAAGATTTAACCATTTAATTGCAAGCTTGACCTCTGTGCACAAATTTTTTAATGTCCACTGAGAAGTCTAAATATCAATAAGTGCAAAGAATGTAAACTACAGTAAGAATTACAGCCAATCTTCAGGCTTAAGTGGGCTATAGCATCATGTCTGAGGTACTGAAACTTTTTTTTCCATATACGTCATTTTTATAATTACTAACTTACAAAATAATGTGAACATGGAAAGTTTTACCTTCTTTTGATGGAAATATTCCAACAGCAACAGCATCAAGCAGATGACATGCAATGTGAACATGTGGCTTAAGCTCTAATAAATCATTTACATTTTCCATAGCCTTCAATTCTAGAGGAGTAGACTTTTCATGCCTGGAAAAATAATATTATAAAAGAATAGAAGGTATAAAACGAATCTTAGAATATACTGTATTGACAAAACCACATTTTCATAATGCATTAATAGAACACTCATATATATATATATATATATATATATATATATATATATATATATATATATATATATATATATATATATATATATATATATATATATATATATATATATATATATATATATATATATATATATATTACAGTTAATATGTATAATCAGTTAATATGTATATTCCCTGAAAAAAAAACAGTTAATAGATATATTACCTGTTTCACTCAGGGAATATACAGAATAACTAAAAATTTCAGTTATTATACATATTGACCTGAAATTTGGAGGCATTTTTTATACATATTCCCACAACTGACAATTGAAGGGGTGAAGTGAAAATATGACAATACAATATGAAAAATAAAATGCGATAACTCTTGATATTCAAGACAATACTAAAAGTAGGTTAGGTTAGGTTAGGTAATATATGTATTAACTGTTTTTTTCAGGGAATATACATATTAACTGATTATACGTATTAACTGTAACATATATACAGTGTTCCCCCCCTTATCGCCGTAGTTCGGTTCCGGGACCCGGCGCGAACCAGGAAAACCGCGGAGTAGGATCAGCCTATATGTACATAGATATTTTAATTTATTTTTACATTTACACTGTATAAACCCTCCCTGTACTGTTAACAAACCACCCTTTACTTCATAAATAACAGCATGCAACGTAAATTTATATGAAAGTGATAGATAAAATTACGGTGAATGAAGTGGTAATTACATGACATACTCATTTACAATTATTTTTAAGTTTACGTACTGTACAAACCCTCCCTGCACTGTTAAAAAAACATGAACTATCTCACGTAGGTGACAGCTACTGGATATATAAATATATATGCTAGCTCACGTATCTATCGGACACTACATATTTCGCATGACGCAATACTGTGAGTTATACTGTACGTACGTATATCTAAATTTATGTTTTTTACTATATTTTACTGTTTTATTATTCTTAGGCTAGGAAATACGTGTTTTATCAATAAAATAATGAAAATTTTAATATTCACTAGGTCACGGAGGTGAGAGCCTTTGCGTTTTCTGAAACACTGATACCGGTATCATATTTTACGTGGTGCAATACTGTTTACTATTTTTTACTGTTTTATTATTCTTAGGCTAAGAAATACGTTTTTTTATCAATAAAATCATGAAACTGCTGGAAATATAAATATATATGCTAGCTCACGTAGCTATCAGACACTATTTCGCATGATGCAATACTGTACGTACATACGTATATGTAAATTTATGTATATGCTAGCTCACGTAGCTATCGGACACTATTTTGCATGATGCAGTACTCTGAGTTATACTGTACGTACGTATATCTAAATTCATTTTTTTTACTATTTTTTACTGTTTTATTATTCTTAGGCTAGCAAATACTTGTTTTATCAATAAAATAATGAAAATTTTAATATTCACTAGGTCACATAGGTGAGAGCCTTTGCGTTTTCCGAAACACTAATACCGGTATCGTATTTTACGTGGTGCAATACTGTTTACTATTTTTTACTGTTTTATTATTCTTAGGCTAAGAAATACGTTTTTTTTATCAATAAAATCATGAAACTACTGGAAATATAAATATATATGCTAGCTCACGTAGCTGCGACCCCAATACATTGAACGCTATCGAACACTATTTCGCATGATGCAATACTGTGTACTGTACGTACGTATATCATTCAGTTATTAGTACAATGTATATTAATTTAAAATTCATTTACTTATTTGATGATTGTACAAAATCTATTGTATTTATTCATTGTAATTTGGACCAAATATTCCTTTTGTAAAGATTATACTTTTCAAAAGAGGTGGTCAATAAACGTATCTATCTATCTATCTATCTATCTAAATTTATGTTTTTTACTTATTTTTTACTGTTTTATTATGCGTAGGCTGGGAAATAAATTTTTTTTATCAATTAGATAATGAAATTGTTTTTTCAATAAAAAAAATGAAAATACTGAGAATTTTTTTTTTTTAATATTTTAATATTTTTGCATATACCCACAAAATAAAATAATAATTTATCCAAAAAAAAACCGCGATACAGTGAGAACGCGAACCAAGAAACGCGAATAACAGGGGGAACACTGTGCAGTGATCCTTCGTTGTATCGCGTTTCTTGGCTCGCGTTTTTACTGTACCGCGATTTCTTTTGGCAATTTTTTTTTATTGGGGGGGGGTATATGCAAAAATATTAAAATATTAAAAAAAAAATTTCAGTATTTTCATTTTTTTATTGAAAAAAACATATTTCATTATCTAATTGATAAAAAAAAATTTATTTCCCAGCCTACGAATAATAAAACAGTAAGAAATAGTATAAAACATAAATTTAGATATACAGTATAACTCACAGTAATGCATCATATGAAATAATGTCCGATAGCGTACAATGTATTGGGGTCGCAGCTACGTGAGCTAGCATATATATTTATATTTCCAGTAGTTTCATGATTTTATTGATAAAAAAAACTTATTTCTTAGCCTAAGAATAATAAAACAGTAAAAAATAGTAAAAAACATAAATACTAACAGTATTGCACCACGTAAAATACAATACCGGTATCAGCGTTTCGGAAAACGAAAAGGGTCGAACCTACGTAAGATAGTACATACTGAAATTTTCATTATTTTATTGATAAAACAAGTATTTCCTAGCCTAAGAGTAATAAAACAGTAAAAAACATAAATTTAGATATATAACTCACAGTATTAAATAGTAAAAAACATAAATTTAGATATATAACTCACAGTATTGCATCATGTGAAATAGTGTCCGATAGTGTACAATGTATTGTGGTCGCACCTACGTGAGCTAGCATATATATTAAAATTTCCAGTAGTTTCATGATTTTATTGATAAAAAAACGTATTTCTTAGTCTAAGAATAATAAAACAATAAAAAAGAGTAAAAAACATAAATACTAACAGTATTGCAACATGTAAAATACGATACCGGTATCAGTGTTTCGGAAAAAGGCTCGCACCTACATGAGATAATGTCCGATAGCGTACAATGTATTGGGGTCGCACCTACGTGAGCTAGCATACAAATTAAAATTTCCAGTAGTTTCATGATTTTATTGATAAAAAAACCTATTTCTTAGCATAAGAAAAATAAAACAGTAAAAAATAGTAAAAAACATAAATACTACCAGTACTGCAACATGTAAAATACGATACCGCTATCAGCGTTTCGGACAAAGGCTTCCATCATCTTCCATTGTCTCGCCTCACTCATTCAGTCTAAGTCACATGTGCGCCGTTCACGTTGTGCTTATTAATACGTTTTGCTTGTGATTTTTTTACTCGCATATTTTAACCTTTGCAATGCCTCCCAAGCATTCTTCATCTTCTAAGGCTTCTTGTAGGGAGCCTAAGCAGCAAAGGAAAATGTTAACCATAACAGATAAGGTAAGTTTACCTATCACGTACATATAAATTTACGTTGCATGCTGTTATTTATAAAGTAAAGGGTGGTTTTTTAACAGTGCAGGGAGGGCTTATACAGTAAACGTAAAAATAATTGTAAAATACCCATGTACATGAGTATGTCATATAAATTTACGCTTGCATGCTGTTATTTATGAAGTAAAGGGTGGTTTGTTGACAGTACAGGGAGGGTTTATACAGTTTATACGGAGTAAACGTAAAAATAAATTAAAATATTGAGGTAAATATAGGCTGATCCTACTCCACGATTTTCCTGTCTCGTGCTGGGTCCCGGAACCGAACCTTCGCAATAATTGAAGGAACACTGTATATATATATATATATATATATATATATATATATATATATATATATATATATATATATATATATATATATATATATATATATATATATATAAACAGTGTTGCCTCACTTATCGCGGTAGTTCGGTTCCGGGACCCAGCGCGAACCAGGAAATCCGCGAAGTAGGATCAGCCTATATGTACATAGATATTTTAATATATTTTTACGTTTACACTGTATAAACTGTCCCTGTACTGTTAACATACCACCCTTTACTTCATAGATAACAGCATGCAAGCATAAATTTATATAAAAGTGATAGGAAATCTTACCGTGAATGTGATGATGACGTGACATACATACTCATTTACAATTATTTTTTCGTTTACGTACTGTATAAACCCTCCCTGCACTGTTAAAAAAGTACCCTTAACATTATAGATAACAGCAAGCAACGTAAATTTTTATGAAAGTGATAGGAAAACTTACCGTGAATGTGATGATGATGACGTGACATACATACTCATTTACAATTATTTTTTTGTTTACGTACTGTATAAACCCTCCCAGCACTGCTAAAAAAACACCCTTTACATTATAAATAACAGCAAGCAACGTAAATTTTTATGAAAGTGATAGATAAAATTACAGTGAATGAGGTGATGATGATGTGACATACTCATTTACAATTATTTTTTCGTTTACGTACTGTATAAACCCTTCCTGCACTGTTAAAAAAACACCCTTTACATTATAAATAACAGCAAGCAACGTAAATTTTTTTGAAAGTGCTAGATAAAATTACAGTGAATGAGGTGATGATGACGTGACATGCATACTCATTTACAATTATTTTTTCGTTTACGTACTGTATAAACCCTCCCTGCACTGTTAAAAAAACACCCTTTACATTATAAATAACAGCAAGCAACGTAAATTTTTATGAAAGTGATAGATAAAATTACGGTGAATGAGGTGATGATGACGTGACACACATGCTCATTTACAGGAGCCAACATGGCAGGGGAGACTTGAAGAAAATAAAGCTAACGTTGTAGACCTGATAAGAAAGCTTGGAGTAGTATGTGGTCCTGAGGATATTGTAAACATACACCAACTAGGTAAATATTCGAGGGAAGGAAAGCCGAGACCAACAAAAGTAACCTTTGAGAGAGGGGAGACATGTAGGGAAATATTGTTGAGAAAAAAAAGTCTAAAAGACCTTCAAGAATGCAAAGAAGTGTTCATTAGACGATACAGAACACAGGAAGAGATGGGAAAGATCAAAAACTTGTTGCAAGAGGCAAGAAGGTTAAATGATGAAAGAAATGAAGAAGAGAAGAGAAATTTTTGTTACAGAATACTTCCAGACAAAGGGGAGATAAAGAAGATAATGACAGAAGATCAGGGGATGGGGCCTCATTAAGATTGTTATACACAAATGCTGATGGATTAGCTGGTAAGGCAGTAGAATTAAAAGATAGGATTCACAACAGTAAGGCAGATATAGTAGCAATTACAGAGACTAAGTTGAGTGAGGACATAAACAGTGTCACAGTTTTTCCTAAGGGCTTCAGAATACTAAGGGTCGAAAGATCTGAGAGGACTGGTGGAGGGATAGCACTGCTCATAAGTGAGAGGATTCAAGTTGAAGAAATAAACTTGGCTATAGAATGTGAGTTCAGGGAATTTCTTGTTGCTCGCATAAATACTGGGTCAGAGAGCATTATAATAACTGTTGTATACAACCCACCAAGGAACCAAAATAGGCTTGAAATTTATGAGGAAAGTCATATAGGTACGATTGAAGTCATAAACTCAGTTGTTAACATGGCGCGGGAGAAAAAATGTAGGATTTTGATTATGGGAGACTTTAATCATAAAGAGATAGATTGGATAAATCTTGACCCACACAGTGGTGAGGACTCATTTGGGGCAAGATTCCTAGATTGCGTACAAGGGAATTTCCTACACCAACATGTAATGGAACCAACAAGAGCCAGGGGTGGGGATGAGCCATCACTACTTGATCTGGTGTTCACAGATAATGTGTTGGATATTGAAAATATTGAGTATGAACCACCAATTGGAAAGAGTGACCACTGTGTGTTGTTGATGGAGTATATCATTGAAGACATTCTTCCTGAGAGTAGAGGCACTGAGGACATGAGGAGGAACTATCCGAAAGGAGATTACATCAAAATGAATGAGCTTTTTGCAGTTATTGACTGGAGAACCTTATTTTACAACAAATCTGTACAAGAAATGTATGACATCTTTTGTGAGAAATATGGGAAGATAGTAGATTGCTGCATACCTGTCACCAAAGTAGGTGTAATTCATGCCAGAGAGAAATGGTTCGATAATGGGTGTAAAAGAGCTAAGGAGTGGAGAGACAAATGCTGGAAAAGGTATAGGAGGAGAAAAAACATAAATGCCTGGCAAACCTACAAAAGAGCAAGAAATGACTACCTAAGTAAAAGGAGAGAGGCAGAGAGAGATTATGAGAGGGACATCACCAGGAAGGCTAAAGAAAATCCCAAGCTTTTCCACAGCTTTATCAGAGGAAAACTGAAGGTAAAAGAACAGGTTTTAAGGCTAAAGAGAGCGGATGGAAGCATCACCGAGACGGACGAAGAGATCTGCAAAGAATTGAACAAGGAGTTTCAGTCAGTATTTACAGTAGAAAATACCCCACCCCCTCAGATTGCAGTGATAGAAGCTCAAGGGCCGGTATTAGAGAACATCAACCTTACAGCCACAGAGGTATGCAAAGCGCTGATGGATTTAGATGTTCATAAAGCTACAGGTCCTGATGACATATCCCCTCATGTGCTTAAAAAATGCGCAAACACAATATCAGTGGCACTAAGTATCATATTTAAGGAGTCACTGGAGTCGGGGGAGATTCCAAGATGCTGGAAACAAGCAAATGTGATACCTATCTTCAAAAAGGGAAGGAGGGATACGGCTCTGAACTATAGACCAGTTTCCTTGACCAGCATAGTTTGCAAACTTATGGAGAAACTACTAAGGAAACATATCTCCCTTCACTTGGAATCCTTCAACTTTTTGTCAGTGAGGCAACATGGCTTCAGAGAAGGAAGATCAACAGTAACAAACTTATTAGAATTTTATGATGAGGTAAGCCAAATCTTACAGGAAAGAGAGGGCTGGGCAGATTGCATATTCCTAGACTTCCAGAAAGCGTTTGACACTGTTCCACATGGGAGACTTATTAGGAAGCTGCAATCAATGGCTAGAATAGGTGGAAATGTCTTGGAATGGATAAAAACTTACTTAGAAGGAAGGGAACAAAGGGTTAGAGTAAGACACTCAGTGTCTGAATGGAGAAGAGTTAGTAGTGGAGTTCCACAGGGTTCAGTTTTAGGGCCACTTTTGTTCCTTGTATATGTAAATGACCTACCAGAGTCTGTAAATTCATTCATGAATATGTTTGCAGATGATGCAAAGATTGTGAAGAAAGTAAAAAACGAGAACAATGGTAGAGAACTTCAGGAGGATCTAAATAATCTGCATGAGTGGTCAGAAAAGTGGCTAATGAAATTCAATACCTCAAAATGTAAGGTAATGAGAATGGGTACAAGTGCAAGAAGGCCCAAGCTTGACTACTCGGTGGCTGGAGTACAACTTCAAGAGACAGAAAATGAGAGAGATCTAGGAGTAAACATACTGGCAGATTTGTCTCCAGAAATACATATAAATGGCGTAGTAAGGGCAGCATATGCATTCTTATCAAATGTAAGGGTAGCCTTCAGGCACATGGACAAGGAAATGTTCAGAAATATTTATGTAACCTATGTGAGGCCAAAACTCGAATATGCAGCCCCCTTTTGGAATCCGCACTTGAAAAAGCACATAGCTAAGCTTGAAAAAGTTCAAAGACATGCCACGAAACTGGTGCCAGAAATACGCAATCTCGGTTATGATGAGAGGCTGAGGGAATTAGACTTGCCATCACTCGAAGCTAGAAGAGTAAGGGGGGATATGGTGACAGTCTTTAAATTCCTTCATGGTTATGATAGAGTGGATAGGGATCGATATTTCGATATGGCTGGCTCTAGAACTAGAGGTCATAGTTTGAAGCTTCGTAAGAAAACTTGTTTGCAGGATGTAAGGAAATACTTTTTCAGTGTAAGAGTAGTTGATAATTGGAATTCGCTAAGCGAGGAGGTAGTTAATGCTATCTCAATCCATAGTTTTAAGGACAGGTATGATAAGTATCACTAAGTCTAAAAATGGAACCGATCAGGAGACGGGAAGATACGAGCTTTGGGCTCTTTCCCGTAAACACAATTAGGTAATCACATTTATTTTTTCGTTTACGGACTGTATAAACCCTCCCTGCACTGTTAAAAAAACACCCTTTACATTATAAATAACAGCAAGCAACGTAAATTTTTATGAAAGTGATAGATAAAATTACGATGAATGAGGTGATGATGACGTGACACATACTCATTTACAATTATTTTTTCGTTTACAAATTGTATAAACCCTCCCTGCACTGTTAAAAAAACACCCTTTACATTATAAATAACAGCAAGCAACGTAAATTTACATTTCCAATAAAAAAATGAAAATACTGAATTTTTTTTTTTTTTCAATATTTTAATATTTTTGCGTATACCCATAAAATAAAATAATAATTTATAAAAAAAAAAAACCGCAATAGAGTGAGAACGCGAACCAAGAAACGCGAATAACCGGGGTAACACTGTATATATATATATAAATATATATATATATATATATATATATATATATATATATATATATATATATATATATATATATATATATATATATATATATATATATATATATATGATGCAATACTGTGAGTTATATGTCTAAATTTATGTTTCTTACTATTTAATACTGTGAGTTATATATCTAAATTTATGTTTTTTACTATTTTTTACTGTTTTATTACTCTTAGGCTAGGAAATACTTGTTTTATCAATAAAATATGAAAAATTTAATATTCACTAGGTCACGTAGGTGAGAGCCTTTGCGTTTTCCGAAACGCTGATACCAGTATCGTATTTTACATGGTGCAATACTGTTAGTATTTATGTTTTTTACTATGTTTTAGTGTTTAATTATTCTTAGGCTAAGAAATACGTGTTTTTATAAATAAAATCATGAAACTACTGGAAATATAAATATATATGCTAGCTCACGTAGCTACGACCTCAATACATTGTACGCTATCGGACACTATTTCACATGATGCAATACTGTGAGTTATACTGTATATCTAAATTCATGTTTTTTACTATTTTTTACTGTTTTATTATTCATAGGCTGGGAAATAAATTTTTTTTATCAATTAGATAATGAAATACGTTTTTTTTCAATAAAAAAATGAAAATACTGAAAGTTTTATTTTTTTTATATTTTAATATTTTTGCATATACCCCCCCAAAAAAAATTGCCAAAAAAAAATCGCAGCACAGTGAAAATGCGAGCCAAGAAACGCGATCCAGCGAAGGATCATTATATATATATATATATATATATATATATATATATATATATAATATATATATATATATATATATATATATATATATATATATATATATATATATATATATACACTAATCCCTCATTTATCGCGGGCGTTCGGTTCCGGGGCCGGTCACGATAGGTGAATTTCCGCAAAGTAGGAACACTTTAAAAAAAATAAAAAAATAAATAAATAAAAAAAAAAATAAAAAAAATAAAAAAATAAAAAAAATAAAAGATGATTATGACACCAGGATGGCCCAAAAATGATAAAATAAAACAGACTTTATCAGGCTGTAAAGAGAAACAGAGATGGAGAGTGTAATGACCTGTCAGATGTAAATGGATTATAAAAGATGTGTAATGAATATCCAGCTCTCTGCTGGGTTTTAATACACCTCTGTATTACTTTCATGATGTCTATTCCAAAAATTCTCCTTAGATCTTATTATTATTACTATTATTATTATTATTATTTTTAACAATAATTTTCCTTTGAAGATTATTGTGGAGATTATTATTATTATTATAATTATTATTATTTATATTATTATTAATATCATTATTATTACGAATTTGTAATTAAACCATTATTTTTACAATAAATAATGTAGTTTTGGTTGAATGAAGAAGAGTTAATTAAAGATGTCTCTCTCTCTCTCTCTCTCCAACATTCTATTCTACCCAACCCCCCACACTCTCTTAGTCTCAGCCAACTAGGGAGGGGCACTGTACACAGTTATTAAAGTAAATAAACCAACAGATGTACAAACAATGATGAGCCCTTAATAATAATAATAATAATAATAATAATAATAATAATAATAATCTCCACAATCATCATCAAAGGAAAACTATTGTTGCCAATAATAATAATAATAATAATAATAATAATAATAATAATAATAATAAGATCTAAGCAGAATTATTGGAATAGACATCATGAAAGTAAAGCAGAGGTATATTAAATCCCTTCATATCTGACAGGTCATTACACTCTCCATCTCTGTTTCTCTTTATAGCCTGATAAAGGCTGTTTTATTTTATCATTTTTTGGCCCATCCTGGTGTGTGAAAAAAAAAATAAATAAAATAAAAAAAATAAAAAAAAAAAAAAAATATATATATATATATATATATATATATATATATATATATATATATATATATATATATATATATATATATATATATATATATCTGCGATACAGCGAATCCGCGATAGGTAAACCGCGAAATAGCGAGGAAGCACTGTATATATATATATATATATATATATATATATATATTATATATATATATATATATATATATATATATATATATATATATATATATATATATATATATTATATATATATATATATATATATATATATATATATATATATATATATATATATATATATATATATATATATATATATATATATATATATATATATATATATATATATATATATATATAGTAAGGAAGCCCATCAGTGAAACCATATCTAAATGGGGTTGCGATTTCTTATCAGCCTTTTCCACTCTCTCCTGTCCAATGCTTCATATATATATATATATATATATATATATATATATATATATATATATATATATATATATATATATATATATACAGTGCTCCCTCATATATCGCGGAGGTTCGGTTCCGGGACCTGCCGCGATAGGTGAAAAACCGTTAAGTAGGAGCACCATATTAAAACAAAAATTTTAAAAAATTAATAAAGATAATGATTGTGACACCAGGACGGGCCAAAAAAATAATTAAATAAAACAGCCTTTATCGGGCCTGGGAACGAAGAATACATAAAATAAAGAGAACAGAGATGGAGAGTGTAATGACCTGTCAGATGTGAAGGGATTATAAAAGATGTTTAATGAATATCAATTCTCTGCTGGGTTTTAATATACCTCTGCATTACTTTCATGATGTCTATTCCAAAAATTATCCTTATCTCTTATTATTATTTTTATTATTATTATTATTGGCGACAATAATTTTCCTTTAATGATGATTGTGGAGATTATTATGAATATCATTATTATTATTATTGTTATCATTATTATTATTACTATTATTACAAATTTGTCATTAAACCATTATTTTTACATTAAATAATGTAGTTTTGGTTGAATGAACAAGAGTTAATTAAAGATGTTTCTCTCTCTCTCTGTATCAACGTCTTTCCCCATTCATTGTCGTCATCTTTCATTTCTTCTTTCTCATGTTTATAATAGGTATTTAACATTTATTTTTACCTTTACTGTATAAACCCTCCCTGCACTGTTAACAAACCACCCTTTACTTTATTAATAACAGCGCGCAAGCGTAAATTTATATGAACGTGATATTATAAAGATTGGTAAAAAGCATTAAGAACAAACAGCAAACAAACTTTCGATATAATATCATCAAGGAAATAGTGTAGAGAATATATATATTTCATTTAAGTTTCTCATGTACAGTACGATATACGTTTTCTTTGAACGAATCGTATACGTTTTCTTTTTCTCTCAGCTAACACTATTTACGTTTAGATTTCGTGCAGATAGAATAATGTTTAGAACCAAGGAATTGTATAATACTATAATCTTGAAAATTAGATAAACCTCAAATAGGGGTGAGTAAATAAATATTTTATGAGTAAGATATTGTGCCTGAATAAGCATCAGGTGATACGGAGGCAAACAAACAAACAAGCAAATACTTATTTCCATTTCTGTACAATGGTTATTCTTCTAAGAATAAAAGTGACTTATAAATAGACATTATTATTTTTAATATTATTATTATTATTATTATTATTATTATCATTATTATTATTATTATCATTATTATTATTATTATTACTATTATTACCATTAGTATATAGAAAATTAGAGAAGTACACTAAAAAAATGTTTGTTTCAATTTTGTATAAAGAGATAATAGAGTACTAACTAAGCAAAGGATACTACATAATAAACTAAGACAGCAAGATAGATGGAAAGACAAATATACAGAGATGGACAAAGGAAGATATAAAAAAATAAAAGAAGCAAGTTAATGTATAAACGAAGCACATAGGTGAGATTGGAAACGAGGAGTCAACAGAGAGAGAGAGAGAGAGAGAGA